>LKNJ01000516.1:43260-243088 GCA_002120245.1 Maccullochella peelii
AGAGGCGTGCGAGGTTGGAACTGAGACAGTTTTTTTCGCCGTGCAGGCAGTCCACAGCCTGCTGCTGCATGCTCGCCTGCCTGCCTCAAAATGAGGCTTTTCCTCAGGAAGAGGCCGGGCTTTATGAGTACACTGCTGGGCGCTCGGAACTGCCAATTAGGCCAAGCCTCTCCAAACTCTCCACTCCACAGCACTGCTGTTATTACACCCCTTAGGATTCACAGCAAGTCCTTACCCATTCACAGGCATGAGTATTTGCCTCTGCTCTGTTGCATCCCGACAGGGTTCAAACCAGTTGGTTAGAAAGTGGTAATAAGCAATTGAGAGCGCTGTATGTCAGGTAACAAGGGATATATGTATGCACCAGACCTTAAACAAAAGGAACTTTCTTATATGATCATAATATGAATGTTTGAATAAGATACCACCCCTGTAGAAATTACAGGAATGTATCTATAAGGACTCTATAATTACTATTTAGCCAGTAGAATCTCACAGTAAAGCCCACTGGCCTTTTTTTGCGGAGGTCCTTAAAGAACAATATTTCATTATAATAGAAAATAAATGGAAAGATTTGCTGTTGGACAACAAAAGCCGCCATTGTAAATTATCTTCGAGCCATTTTTAAAACCCCACAAGCTGCTGTTAGTCTGTAGACAGCCAACCTAACTGTTCCTCAACCTTACTGCCAATTTAATGAAAACAAATGAGTCAAAAAATCTGAATGAATGAATCAATGGATGAAATACCCATTTTGGAAGGGTCTGATACAACAACTTGGCTCAGAATACTGCTTTTGCCTTTTGTGCAGATAGTTATTTCACACTAAATGGTGTAAGGCATCAAGCATGCCGAAACTATCGCCAAACCACATCATCAGCCACCTCATCAACTGCTCAGAAAAGCTCTGATGGGGTTTCAGACAAGTTTTTTTTTTTTTTTATGTCCAAGAGTTTAAGCATCACTTCATTTAAATAATTTAGAAATCTCCAGAAGCTGTTGGCCAGTTTTAAAAGGCAGAGTCTCGTTTCATAACAGTCCTAATGCCTTTAATTGTTGGGCTTTTTTTGTAAGTTATTCAGATGAGCTTTTAATAGGAGAACTTGGGTGTATTATATTGAACAAAACCTCAGTGCTTTGCTCTCTTAATAAAGTGGCTTATGGCTTGGAGAAATTGAACAGTAGGGGAAAATGGCCTCATGAATGAATTAGTCGTCTGCAACAGATTACGGCTGCAATAAAATAGCATGTATCTCATTTCGACCTTAACAACCATGGAAAAGCCCTGTTGTCACCTTCAGAGCCAAGGGGGCATATCCCGAGCTGGATTAAATCTGCTGTGTTGCGTGTAATCCTTTACTGGTGTTTTGCAGGAAATAAAGTTGGAGTGTGACATTGTAAACCTGGGAAATATTAGTGTTGTATTAACATTTTGACCTACAGCGTTCTTGACACCCAGTGACTATAAACCACTTAGACATTACTGGAATTTGTTATAACTTTCTAATACATTTTGCCACAACCACAAATATCGTTTTTTCCTTCATCTCAGCGGTTACGAGTAAATAACAGAATTTTGCGGTTCGTGTTAAAAGGTTTTCTACCTGGAATGTTCACTTGCATGTATTTGATTGGCCAACACAGTGTGTTGACTGGATGATGTTGCTTTGCGTTGTAGCAAAAGTGTAGACTTTTTTTTTGCAAAAGGATCCACAATAGATTTTACCACAAATCTGTGGCACAGAGAGTGACAGATTACCTTGCAGAATCTCTCAAAGTATATGAGTGTGCAATTAAAACTCTGAAGAGTTGAGGGCCACAAAGGTAGAAAGAGGCTGATTTTGCCGTTCATCTTTTAAAAACATACCAGGATTTTTGGCTCTTGTTGGCCATGGTAACACATGCATGAAGGATGGAAGTTACATAAGCAACTTGGTAAGCAAAGTGATTGCACTGATAGTGTTTCTTCTAGCTAAATCACAACCCTGTACCCAGTACAGATATGGTATTACAGATAGTCTAATTAGAGGCTGAGATCTGGTTTTGTTGGTTTACGCTATTGCAGTCTGAATAAAGCCACCCATCTTTCCCCTTTACGAGTTGTTTCCAAAGGGCCCCGCGACTATAAAGCGTCACCAGCACTCAACTGTCTCCTATTAAAGCACAAACTCTAAACCATGTGAGGGGACTGCCTGGAGCAGTTGGCTGTGCGTTGTATGTTTCTCTAAGGAACAGAAATGTCACCAGGCAAGAAAAACATCATCTCACCCGCTTGCTCTTTCTCTGCGGTTTTTCCAATACTCTGTGAAGTCCAGGAAGCGATGAATAAACAATAGGGGAAACAAGTATTACATGCGCTGCCCAGAGCCTAAACATGTAGGGCAGTGTGCTTCCACATGTCTGGCTCCGTCATGTCCGTTGACAGTTCCCATTTCCTGGACTGGGTGGGCTCTGCCTGATCAGGATCTTCCATCTTCCATAATCAAAAGGGTATAAAACGAACAAAACCCACCAACGGATTTTACCTTTTCGGGTGGGGAGAGGGAAAGAAGATATGATGGAGGGAGAGAGAGAAGGATAGAGAAAATAGGATGAGAAAAAAGTAATTGAAGCAGCTTGTAGCCCAGTGATCTGGAAACTCTATATTATTGCTTTTATGTTTCCTTCCATCTGCTGTTCCTCCTATGGCACTTCCGCCGTTTCCTCAAGCACACCACAAGCCCTTCCATCCTCATCCTACCCCCCTTCCTCTCAGGTACATTTAGGCTAATGTACCATTTAATGAAAGAGATTTTTTTTTTAAATCATGCATTGTCATCATGTCCTTGACTGTAGCAGCTATGTAAGCCATTCAAACGCTTCATTAGTAGTCAAGGCAGGAATCCTGTGTAAAACGACTGAACCAAAACATCCCCGGGCAATGCAAAGGTTTACCTTTTGATTCAAGACAACATGTACGTAACTGAATTTAACCTTTTCTTTTATATCTACAAAAGACTGCAGGTCTCCATTCTTACTGTGTTTCTGTGGGAATCTATGGGTGCTCCCCTGGGACAATAACAGGAGAAAACACATGATTGTAATAGCCTTTTAAACTAATTACCCCTGATTCCTCTGAGGTAAAGCTTGTAACAGATGCTTTTCAGAAAGCAACATCAGCTGTCATAGTAGCTTAATGGGTTTGAATAGTGGCAGCTGGAGGTGGTGGGGCACAAGAGGACTTTTTCGGTTAAAGAACAGTGAAGAGGCATAGTAATTTGCTGCATTAAGGCGTAATGCAGGAAAACTGCATGGAAATCACCCATTAGAACCACTTGAGTTATTAAAATCTCATCCCTGAAGAAGCACTGTGGTCTAAAACAAGGCCTAATTAAAGAAGCCAATGTGACCTACAGTAAAGGCTTGTCGTTTTCAATTTCTCATACAGATTTTCACTGAAAATACTACCATTTTTTGATTGGAACACAATGATTTAAGCCAATTTTCATGTAGAT
Source organism: Maccullochella peelii (assembly GCA_002120245.1). Classification (NCBI taxonomy): domain Eukaryota; kingdom Metazoa; phylum Chordata; class Actinopteri; order Centrarchiformes; family Percichthyidae; genus Maccullochella; species Maccullochella peelii. Next base: position 46,755 of record LKNJ01000516.1, read on the forward strand.
GTTATGTTCCCACAAAAAACTTTCTGCTGCAAGAAGACACTAACCACGATAGTGTGCAGGAGGAAACATGGTCCTCTTGTGGCAAGTACAGTTCACAAAATCATAACCCAATATACAGTTATGTTGTACATATTTGGTACATTTTATAATATTTTTTCACATTTTATTGTTCATTTTAGATTTATGCTTCTTTACTTCTTGAATTCCTTGTATGTGAAATCCTACTTGGCAATAAACTTGATTCTGATTCTGATGAGCCCTACTTACAGGGTAATGGGACATTACAAACAACTTTCTAACATAGTGTGATCAGCTGGTATATTACTGTGAAACAAAGGACTGTAGGGTTGACCGGTTCAAATTGTAGCTCTTGTCAAGGTAAACATTCTTTCTCACTTCAGAGATCAGCTGACTTATTGCTCATTACTGAGGGTGTTTTTACACCATGAGGTCTGGCTGAATGTGGAACAGCATAAGCCCACTCTTGTCACATACAGTACATAAGGCACCTTCTTTTATGCCTCTTGCATTATTCATTTCACAGTGACTGTTTGTCACAGCCATGACCTTGGTCCTCCTCACTGTAGGCCAGAAGGCTCATGGGAAATGTGTTGTGTGTGATCGTGGTGATGGTTCAGGGTCATGGGACAGTTGTCTAGCTGAGTTTTTAGGAGCAAAGACGCCTGTTTCCAGACTTGCATGACAGTTCGAATCCTGTTAGGTACTACTCTACCATTCTTATGAGGAAAAACGACGGAATAACACTAGCATTATTTTAAAGGTCCACCAATCCGTTTTTTTGTATTACTAAATGAATCAAATTATTATATGTAATGTAAAAGGGGTCGATCGCGATGACGAACAGAGCTTTTTGTCCTCTTATAGCTAATTGTTGCATCATTCAGTTGCTCATTGTCAGCTGGATGTGTAAATAAGCAACGTTTGCCAAAGTGTTGGTCATGACAACCTTAAAAGGTAATGTTAGGGCTGTGTGTTATTACATTATTGCCCATGAAACCCACCAATGTATTTGGTATAGTCAAAAGATACTTGTAGACATGTAATGATGAAAAAAAGTTATGCCAGTCCCCTAATGGTAACCTTCAAATGAAGCTATTATTACCATGGTTTAGGCTCACAGAATGCTATTAGCAGGTCTTGCTTTGGCCTTACAGTCACATTTTTGGAGGATTACATCAAGTTAGGCTTAAATTTTCAATCAAGACTCAGTCTCTACTGAGAACTACTTCCAGTACCTTGTTGACCTCTCCATGGTCTTTTGTGGTTTCCTCCATCCCATCTTGTTCCACTCTTGTTTTAGAAGTGGTTTTGGAGCTCTCGGGTAGTGTGTCGGGGCCACTCTGTGTTCGGCAAACGGCGGTTGTGGTTGCCAGATCTGTCTGGTGTCATGTCAGCGGTGTCATGGTCAGATTACATCATCCTGAGTGCTTTAAGAGGCGTCCCTTCCCTGCAGCATTGATATGCATATTGGATTAAGGAAACATAATACACCACCTGCAATATGTGCAGAAACACACATTTTATACATGTGTATCAGTGTGCACAGTGACACAAAGAAATCCATTATGATGGACCTGCTCTGATGTAAGACTGAATAGGTAAGAAGTTTGTCCTTGTTGTGATGTTGCGGTTTTCTCCAGAGATTGAATGAAAAGACTGGTAATAGCCTTTGGATCCAAGTAGCCTCCAACCCCCCGTAGATGACAGCACCGCTTGTCAGATTCTTCCAAGCCCCCCAGAATCAGGGTTATTGAGAGTGTCACTGTCTCTTTCTGTTTGTGCTCAGAAAGTGTGGGTGTGCGCACATGCACGTATGTGTTTGTTGTTCTTGGAGCCTTTTTTTGGTGTGTACTTGTGTGCTTGTTTTCTTGTCAACTTTTGTGCCCGTGCATGTAGCTGTCCTGTCCACTCCAGGTTGTTGTGATCTGGGTTACCATCTAAGTGACAGACCGGTCAGTGCCGTCCTCAGAGGGGTAAGCTGTCACATCAGCAATAAAACCAGTTGTCAAACTGAATTGTTCTGTGTGTGAGAGCGACCCCCTCAATGACATTCCTGACATCAGTGACACCATTAAGGTGGCAAAGTTGAAGTGCAGGATATTGCCCCAATATTGGTGTGTGTTCATGTTTGCGTTTGATTTATTGTTTGGGATTTTGAGAAAGATTCTGAATGACATGCTCTGATAGCGGTGAGAAGGTATGGCATCAAGTGGACATCAAGAGCGTGTGCGCGTATTCCTTTGTAACAATAAGTATGTGAATGAGGAGAAAACAAGAGAGACAGGCTGGTTTTGACCAGTAAAATCTGTCAAGCATTTTCACCATCCTTACATGCACAAACTACATGTTAGGTATTGAGATGTTTACACCTCTTTGTTGTTCTTAAATGGTACAGGGCAATGGCAGGAGGTTGTGAAAATGGCCTTATATAGCAATAATGATTCCATAGCCTGTCTCATGCCCTCTAAAAGCACTGGCTTTATGTAAAAGAGCATGGTTTAGCAATAAGATTAGACAGGTGAGATGTGTACAGCACTTTCCCAGCACTTTCCGACAACTGACAACTTAATGGATTTCCCTGGTTTGAAAGCCCTGTTTAAAATCCCTCCAGCGTCATTGCTCAAGAAAAGGCAAAGCCGGCAACACGGCTGTGAACCTGCCTTTCTGTTCGCATTTCTGTCAAGATACAAAACTCCAAGATTCTGCATGAGAAAATAGGTTTTTCTCCTTTTTTGGATGTGACCAGGCTTAAGGGATAGTGCCATTGTGCCACTGAGGGGGCAGTTTCCTGCATTTTCAATCTGAAATAAGAGAGAGAGGATGAGATCAAGCATGACAGTGGGTCCCATAAAGAGACAGTTAGTCTCATGAGGTCCCACGAGGGAGCAAGTGTTCTGAGAAAAAACCCAGAGTTCATCTGTCATCAGACTGACATTTCTTTGTCAGTTTTTATGGAAGTACGTTTACTTGTTCCACTCTCTTGTACAAAACGTGCCAAATGAATAATCGAGAACTCCTTTGGGGTCCTGACCACCAGGTTGACAACCACTGCCTTACTGGAAGCCTTTTCTGGTTGTTTGCTTCATGATTATTTTACGGTAATGAGGTGTACAATTTGAAGGCATCCTGTGGGATTTTAATTGTAAAATAATGAAATGTTTAAATTCAGCGTTGTGTGCACATGTACATTTGCAAAGCCTTGTTTTACATGCTTTGAAACTTCTGTTATTGTTGCATTCCTGGCGTATGCTTGTGTGTGCACGTGTACAAGATAAAAACAATATAGGAACCCGCTCTTCAAAACACTGCCCCACTAATGGTCAAAACTCCACAGGGGTTTAAGGGAAGAGGTTTTCTATAGCTGAAGTACATTTTTGATTGCTACATATTGGGTCCTATTGAGTCCTAGCTTGAAACTTTGCTATATGTTGTTACCCTCTCAGCCCCATTTCTCCTGTTTCTCTGAGAACCAACACTGTTTATATTCCTGGCTTGTTTTGACCCTGGGACATTGCAGTTAAATGGTTAGCCCCCAAAGTCACCAGGATGACCTTGTTCAAATGTTTAAAACTACCTTTGTGTTCATTTACCTGGTAAATGTACTCTCTCAGTAGCAAAGGTGGATGTAGCATGACGTTGTTAGACCACCACAAAAGTTCTTAGGGAGGATGTCTGGGTGGATGTTTGGGCAAACATAATGTGTCACTTCAACTGCAGCTCATGTCGCGTATCCTACCAACAGTCACCACTGGTTTCTTTTGACCATGATGACAATGTTTGCCTAACCTTTAGCAGGTCATTTTTTTTGCCTGAACTTAACCAGACATTAAAGGAGCTAAAATAAATAATTTTACATTAACAATGGATCAAATAACAATGTTAAATGTTAAAGGGGTGAAGGGGGTAGTGACGAACCCACAGAGAATCATCACCTCTGCAGTTCCCCCAACTTTACAGAGCTTCATAGCATCTTAGCTCATTGTTCTGCAATTCACTCTCGCTACTGTCATTGGGAATTTTTTTTTCAGCTGTCATCAGCGATAAGGCTCTAAATACCTGCTGTACGCTACCTGCCCAGCACCAAAAGGCAGACAGACAAAGTTAGCGATTAGCTGCATCGTGAACGTAGTGGAGCATTTAGCAGCTAAAGAGCCAGATATTTGTATGTTGTGTTAACAGCTTGTTTCTGCTGTCCCCAAGTGGCAGAAATAATCAGTTATGGCAGATTGAATCATAGAAGTCACAAAATGAGCCATTTTGTCGTTTAGGAGCGAGAACTGTTGTTTTCTCTACTTGCAAATATTGCCCGTAGTACCTGTCAGAAGTGTGAAAGAGGTATAATGGCAAATTTGTTACAGCTGTGCTCCACATTATTAACTGTAGAATCAGCAAAATACCCAAATCATTCCCCTACAAGCCATAAGGCATCTTCCCTCTTCTAGTTGACTTTTGTACCACTCGTTTTTCATTGTTTCTGATCCATCAAGGACTCCTCTGTCTGCATCTTTTTTTATTTTGGAACCAAGAAAAAATCCTGATCTTGGATCCCCTTTTCTGTATCCTGCTCCCTCCCCTAGTCTCTCCCATGCTGTCCCTGGTGAGACATGCTGAATGGAGACCCATAATGAGCCTCTGTCTCTTCCAGCTGACACAGTGAGCTGTCTGAGGCTGTGATGTGTCACTCGTGCAGGGCCTCTCTCCCTCTCTCTCTCCAGACGTCTGTGTGCATAATAAAGGGATTCCTCCCTAGAAATGCTTCCAACGGCCACAAGGGGATGGAAGAGATTTAGACCTTCTTCAGGAAGGTCCTGTGGCCTAGACTTGTGTTACACACTCCATCACACATCAACACAACAGTGTTTTTTTTGTTTGGAAAATTGGGATAATGGGAAAAAAGCCTGTTTAGCAGTTTTACCTCACTCCTGTGGCTGCTGTACATCACTGTAGGGATTGCATTATGAGCTTTCACCCCCTTCAAAACAATCACAGCAAACAATTTAGTTTGTTGTGTCTCTGTCACTCTTAGAAGCTATGCTATGCATCGTCGCAAATTGCTTAATTCAGACTCTTCAACGCATGGTCCCTCTAGTGCAAGGCAGAGTTTGTTTTTCATTAGGGTAAGTGAGACAGTTGGCGAGAACACATGTGTCTGGCAGCAGCGGCAGCAGGAGCGACTGCCTGACAGCCCTTGTCTGGAAGTACAACGTCTGCCTCTACATCTGAGGGAGCATACTGATGAACTAGCTGTTTTTATCTGAAGTCATCCAGCGCTTGATACTGAGAAACGTTTAAAGGGTTGGTGATATTATAAAGGCTCAAGAGGCAAAGGTTGTTTCTGGAAGAGCATTGGTTTAAATCCCTCTATAAGAGAAATAAGTGAGCTAAAAACATTCCATTAACCTTAGGGGTATTTTCAGGCCATTTTCCCAGAGAGTTTCAGAAGTTGTGTGAAAGATGTTGTTGAACTCAGGTGTGATCCAGGGAGCTGGGTTCAGATCCACCACAAAATGTTGGTCAGACAAGCTCTGGTGCTGTCCTATCAATTCCACATCAAATGTGAAAGCCTGTTTTGCTGGCAGTTGGTACACGACACATTAATGTCATCTGTCATCATTTTAAACACACCGTTTGTTGAGTTATACTGTATATATGTTATAAGGAAAAAACAACAACAATTGGCTGTGTTTTTCTGCATTGAGATCACCTTGTTGCGCAAATGCTTGCGCTAAGAGCACAGTACAGCAAAGTGTTGTCATGGATACGTGTCACACAATCAGTCGCCGGTTTTGAGGGCTATTGATGTGTAAAAATGCACTTGAAGTAATGAGTACGCCTCCCAGATCATCCAAGAAACTAACCTGGATATATTCTCAAGCATCTAGATGAGTGTGAGTCACCTGAAGTTGCCATCAAGCAATGCTTGATTGCCTCCATTTAAGCAGCAAGAGTACAAATCTAGGATTGTATAAAGCAGCTCATACATTTAAGTGTGGATATTTCTGTTTGCTGTCCCGTGTTTAAAATACCTGCTAAGACTTGATGAGCTCTGAATGCTCAGAGGAAATGTTGAGATTTTTGCTCCTGTAAGGCCTTTGCCTCGCTCCGAGGTAAGTTCTCATCAATCATCCATCGACCAGGAAGAGTGTGGTTATTGTATGCTGAAGCACTCTGTATTTGCTGTATGATGTGTTACACAGTATTTATTGATCATACACAGAATGAATGGCACAGAATGTATGGAGAATGGATTTTGTAGGTTTGAATAGCAGGTCCTAATTCCTTGGACCTTTTCATATCTGCTCAGACATTTGCTCAAGTGTACTCCATGACATAGCAGTGCTGTCCAAGGCCTATTATGCCCATGTAGTAACAAGTGGGGGATTATAGTCAACTAACAGTAGGCACATTGTTTAAGAGCAAATTTAAACTTATCCCAAAAGGCCCACATTACTCATGTGTATTAAAAATACACAGACAGCCAGGCGCAGTAGAGCATCAGATTTTCCCTTTATATCTAACATTTTGTCTGTTTTTTTTTTGCCATATTTCTGTCTTAAATGTGTTTTCATCTTGGGTGGAGTCTGTGAGTGGTTGAAACGTGCTGATCATCCCCAGGAGATTTGTGTCTTTCTGACATGTCCAGTAGCATTTTTCGATAATTTTGGTTAAAACATAAATGTTATGTTTAGCAAACATAACGTACATCATTCTTCTCTTTTTTTTAAGCTGGCCCCACCCATCTGAGATTGACAGCCAGGCTGTGGTGAATCTTTTTTTCTCTCTTCGGCTCAAAAGACACACACATGCTCATATGGAAATTTGCAAGCAGACATACTGTCACACATGCTTGAGTACGCACGCACCCAAACGCACACTCACACGCGCACACACACACACAGAAGTGAAAACACCGAAAAGAAAAGCTTCCCACATCCTGTTTAGTGAGCCCCCTCCAAACCATAGCGAGTGTTTGCATTGCAACCACAGAAGCCGTATGAAGCCTCCGATTTCTGCACTTATCTATCACTCTGCTCGACCTGGCAGTCTCCGTCTAAAAACATTCCCTTGATACAACATCACTGCTCCTGTGAGCTCGACTCCACAGCAAACAGGGATCAAACACAGTGTAGCAGATAGATGTTGCATGCTTTTTCAGCAACAGAATTTTGATTTCTAGGTTCATAATCTTTCATTTTACCAATTATTTTGACAATTGATTGAATTGGTCAACAAGAATTTTCTTCAAGAGCTGGGTCAAATGAAAGAAGTTAAGTGGGCCTGGTGTGTTTTGAAATGAATAATTACTGCTTTCCTTGTACAAAAAAAAAAAATCATAATTGCATAATATTTACAGTAAAAGTAGCCAGCATAAAAACCTAAAAGAATGTGGCTCAAACCTTCTTAAATTTGCTGCATTACAGTGTACTGTATATATTGTAGTATGTGGTAGCTAACCTAGCATTGCTACGTGACATTACCCTAGCTAATATGTTCATGTCATGCGGGAGTTACTATAATTAAGTCAAACTAAATATTGTTCACGTAAAACTTCAAATCACATTTACTCACTCAACCAACTCTAATGAATCCATTAATACTGTGTTTTGTCAGCAAATAGTTTGTTAGCTTGGTAAGTTTTGATATGATTTTAAGAATTGTAGCGAACTCTGTTTCGGTAAAGATGGAATCTCCAGTAATAAAGCTGCCGTCTTTTGTTGTCTGATGATGTGACCACTCTCACGTCATTTACATGGGAGTCGTTCCTAACACTTCTTTACATCCCACATGGCAAAAATCAGCCGTTTAGTCAGTGCCACTGCGCTAGCTGCTACTCCTATGCTAGCATCTCACAGCAGCTAACGCAGCCGCCGCTTCAAAATTGAAATGTCAAATTGAAATAATTGAGTTGAAACAAAGGTAGGATAGAGATCTAAGCTTGACTGTGGCAACAACAAATTGCCACGGTGTTGACACGTGGCATTACGTACATGACACGCTGGCACTGGCAGAGACATTAACCAGCCTCATGAGAGAGAATTATTCACCAGAGGGGGGGAGGCATGCAATGATGGCCACCTAACTTTCAAGCCTCAGCCCCCAATCCCTCTGCACCCCCCCACCCTCATCAGCATGCATTATTCTTTTTTTGGTGTCTGTTCACATTGGCTGACGAGTGCAGTTTGGTTGGCGTCGCCTGGAGCTCAAACCACATCACACATACAGCGCACACATTTTCCTCACTCACACACTCTGTCTCGCTGTTGCACGGGCTGTTAACAGTGTTTTCAGAGTCAGGGAATGTGAAAATATTCAGCGGGAAGCGGGGGGTAACACTAGGGTGGGTGGCGGGGTGGGGGTTGGGGCTTGGAAGTGCAACGCCACACAGACTGCCAGCATTGGCTGATGTGTCTGGCCATCCCGAAAGGTTAACAGGCACCAACCTCCCCTCCGTCCAATGTGACATGACACTCTCTCCACTCTCGTCGCCCAGTTTGATGTGTCGTTCTTTCACGGTTCATGAACTCTGGGCCATGCGCGGGATCTTTCGCTTTCTGTTGTGTAGGACATCATATAAAGTGGCAGCACAAAGAGGACCCAATTTATTCTTTTCTGGATTTTTGCCCCCTTTTGATCTGTCACATACAGACACATGAATGCATTCAGGGAACACACACACACACACTCACACACAAGCATGCGCACGTGCGGCCGTAAACACACATTCATACACATGCACAATGCACTCACACATACAGCATAATGTATTTGGTCACACACACACACACACACACACACACACACACACACACACACACACCCGACATGGCAGATATGCATTGTCTCCCTTCGGAGAGGACATTAATAAGAAATGAGTCCTTTTGAAGTCTGGCTGTGGGCTGTCAGATCTGAACTGACATAATCATCCCCAAGAATAACACCTCCTCCCACCTTTTAACATACACTCCCACGCATTCAGCCTCCCCCTGTGCATATGGAGTTCTGTAAGAAGACTGTACCCAAACGTGTCCTCTTAATGTGTAATCCAAATGGCCTCTATCCAGATACTGAAAACACACTGCACCCGCACACTTCTGTAAGCCTTTGTAGTTTTATTTCTTTCCAACTGTATGCACTTTGGCTAAAATACAAGGCAGCGACACTTTGGTTTTTTCTCGCAGTTCCCTTCACCCACTGCTCCCTTCACTTTGAACTGCTTGTTGCATTTACACTATGTCAGCAGAATAGGGAGAAAAAGAAAACATCACTGTGTTGCGGCTTGGTTTACTCATTATTCCATGTTAAACTGGATGTAAATAAGCCTTGTAACTCATTTTAATTAACTGTATCGATTTTATTAGGTTATTGGATATTATTTTCATTGATCTGGTTGTTTTGCAGCTATTGTGGCGCCAGATTATTCTTTTCAGAAAGTTTGGAATATCGAATAGTCAGAAATCGCCCAAATCTCAACACTCGTAATTCCAAAAAAACTAAAAGACTGATGTGAATGTTTTTTCCCACTTGGCTGCTTGTATTTACAGTCATTATGATATGACGCGAACGCAGCGATTTCCCCACCCTGTCTGAGTTGTTATTAATGTACAGCGCGTGTGCGAAGTTCAGTCTGTCGGTTCAGTACCTCTGGTAATGTGGAGCACCGCTGTAACCTCGCCATCACTTTGAAACAACAGGGGCGGTACTCTTCTTCTTCTTCTAGTAGAGATCTGGGGCTTAGCCCTGAAATCTTTGAGTCTGGGGTAACACTTCGATCAATTAATATTGCAACGTCAATAAGTGCTATATTATTCAACAATTATTCTTATTCTTATTAGAACTTCAAACACATAGTAACTGTCAAAAAGCTTGATGAACAGAAAAGATTTGGGTGTTTGCTGAAAACATTCTGGGCTCAAGCCCTGTAAGTCCAACAACACCCCCACCCCCACCCTCACCCACACACACGCATCACAGATTTGACCCTCAGTAGCATGTTGTGAATCCCCCCCCCCCGGTGTGATACAGTAGTTACTGCCCCTCACTCCTCCTTTTGTTTTCATTGCCATGCCTCCGCAGTGTGATTAGGGGGGTGAGGGTTCCCTGTCAGGTCACAAATTCAGTTGGTGCTTCACTGCCAAACTGCAAATCTAGAACTGATGTAACATACCTTTCATACAAAAGGAATTCAATACAATAGATCATTATTTTCATTTATGTAAATATTTGAATTTGTCAGTTTATTGATTATTTAAAAAATGGGTACAATTTTGAAAAACTGAGAATGCAAAATTTCAGAAAAACCTCATTTTAAAAATGGCATTTGTAGCATAAACACTGTAGTTTAATGGTTTGTTTTCATATACAAGGGATCAGCAGCTCTCTTCCATTTTCTCACCATTTTTCTCATAGTTTCTTAATAACAGCAGCATTGTTTGAACTCTCAATATCGCAGGAAGACGTCATTTAGTGTAAACTGAACAGAATAATTTTGGGTGCATATATCCAAGTGTTTTTCATCAGGCATTTCATCCAAAACAGTTGCACTTAAATAGACCAACCTCTAATTGTAATGTTGAGCTTGATTCTATGCTAACATGTTCACAAACAAAACACAATGTTTTTGAAAATGATTTCATAATAAATATATCCATAACAGTCAAAAAATAAACTTATCTTGAGCAACTTTCCAGGAGTCCGACAACAAAATAAGAAGACATACATGCAGCCAGTAGTGCACTGTCAGACACCAGTGGATTCAGAGAATTGCATCCAAGACATGCACACTGTGTCTATAGTACAGGGTTCGTACAAAGTCTTTAAAGTTTGGAAAATGCTTAATTTTAACCGTTATGTTTTCAAGGTCAGGAATATGCTTGAATTTGAATATATTCCTTGAAAAGTGCTTGATTTTCAACATAATCTGGTTTACATTTACTCAGTTACTCATGTAAACCAAAAATCTTTATTCAGTATTTAAAATGAAACGATCCCATATTAGTTTGTTGTTTCATGGCATTTATAGTAACAATTTAGATGTGATGATGAAGACCTTGAGAGTTTGGACATTTTTGTTTTGGGTACCTTGAAAGTGCTTGGAAAGTGCTTGAATGTTACTGTTAAAAATCTGTACAAACCCTGATGGTATGTCACGCCACTCCATCAATCTGATAGATGAAGTCGGACTTGGCATCTCTTCCCCCTCCCCTCACACCCCCCCTGGCTCATTTCACACTTTCCAACTTCCTGGCCTCTCTGCCAGACTGTCCTCCCTGTGCTGTAGCTTTTATATTGGCTTCCTCTCTTGCTCTGACTCTTTACACTGAATGCGAGGATGTGGCGATCTGTGTCACTATGTACTTAGTAAACCTGTAAATGATCAGTATGTCTCTCCTCCGGTGCCACTAAGACAACGTATATTGCATCTCATTCTAATGCAGACTTTCCCACACAGAGTTTAGATGTATTGTCTGTATGCATGTTTGTAACACACATGTACAAGTACACTAACACACACAACATGTCAACATGCCCATCTGTAGGTGCAGATGGAAACACACTTGTTCTCCAACATACTGTATGTGCCATACAACCCACACACGCATCAGAAAAGACAACTTTTGGAGTTGATTTATTCCCTCGAGCCTTCACTAAACTTAACCATAATCGAAACATCCCTAACTTGAACCTAACCTTAACATACAGTAACTGCAGTGAGTACACAAATGATTTCTCTCTGCATTTCGCTGTCATGTGTACGATGGTGTGTGAGACGACTAAATTTTTGAATGTATTTTAGGCTTTGTTCAGACTGCAGGCAAATCAGATTTGTTTCTCAAATCACATCTTTAAGACAGACTGTCCGCACTGTTATTTGCAAGTGATCGGATTTGTGTGTCCAGACATCACCAACCTGTCTGCATGGGTTGCTGTGGTAACGACGTAGGCATCAGTAACTACGTACGGTGGTGACGCAGCTTTACAACACGGAAGCATCATCTCGCCCTCCAAGCAATCGCACTGTGACTCGCACAATCGTTGCGAGTGACACAAAAGACATTTTGAAATCCGATTTGAGCGGCTAGACTTGGATTGGAATCGCATTTCAAACCACCTCTAAATGTGGGTTGGATCTGATTTGCAAAAATGTTGTTAACAAGCCATGGGGACACTGCAAACATATGCAAATGTACACTAGTACTCATAGGTGACTCACAAAAGTGGGATTCAGAACACCTTCTCCAGCTACGTGCACTTTGAAAACTAAAACAAAAATCTCTCTATACATACTATTTCATTATTGCTCATTAATTTGTATTACGGCAAACGTTGGATGGCTTTTGTGCCAAAGAGAAAAACAAAGCATCCTTGTTTTACTATGATGTCCCAGTTGTGTGTGTACCTGCCTGCATTATGTTATACTTATGGTCCATTTTCTACCAAAAGAAACAGATTCAGTTTCAAATGATTTTCTCTTGACTTTTATGTACCCCACATATCCAAAACTATGGCGTCTATATTGTGCTCATGTAACCCTATGGTATCGTAAGTTACACACTGTGTCATTTACTTCCCCTTTGATGGCTCCTGCAATTTGTGTTGTCTGAGGATGAAACCGCTCCCAGGCGGATATGATACATTACTCTGCTCCTCCTATACTGACTTCCTGTGCCCAGAGGCTCCATCAGGGCCTGGCTGTGATTGACACATTTTTCATACTTGTGGACAGTCCGTGTTGATAACGTTACATTCAACATGTACAGGGCTTTTACGCAGATGACTTGACATGCAGAATTCATGTACCACTGACCCACAGATAGACGTACAGTGACGGTGCATGTATCCTATGTGGTTAGTGTCTGATTTATGGATGCCCACATCCCTTTATATGGAGCCATATGCAGAATGCAGAGGCAGGAAGCAGCCATGAGAGCAGACACATTGTGTTGTCGGAGTCCTTCCAGGGTTGTAAATCCTCTGATCTCATGAATAATGTAAAGGCGAGATAAAGAAGATTATTTGTTTGGATATTAGGGGATGTCTTTTTCATTACATTTACTGTGATCTCCTTGCAAACAGCAGGTCTTATTCATGGTTTGCCAGCATCACACACTTCTGAGTAAATCTGTGTATATTTAAGCATGTTTGTGGACTGAATGCCTCCACAAATCTCCAATTTATTGTGGCTAAACCAAATTTAGACATGATTTAGAGGTTATCTATTACTTCCACTTCGATTGATAAAACTAGTCTAAATGTCATTTCAATACTCGTTGTTTTTTTATTCTGCAATTAGAGACTATTAATGGCTGGAACAATGCACATCAGACTCTGTGTTTTCCTCTGCTTTCTTCCCCTCGGGAATGGTGTCTTGCCTGGCTGTGATGTTTTTAACATTTTTAAATCAAACCGCACTCTTTTTACTTCTTACACCGTCCTCTCTCAGCTGTTGATGATGTCTGTGTGATCATGACCTGATCTTATTCCATTTGCCAGCCCTCTTGTGACACTGTAATTGGTACAGCCTTTTTTTTTTCACCTCACCCATGATTATTTCAGTTCCACATTGCTAAAATCTGCCTTTCTAGTCCCCTCTTCTGCAAAGTCATTGAAGTCTGGAGGATTATGATTATGTTCTGCATTGAGTAATGTGGCATAATTTATGCTAATTAAGTCCCAATGAAAGAGCTTCTGATTTATGAGTGATTGGGATTCATGAATACACCCATCTAGTTTTGATTGAAAAGGATTTCTTCTGTGTTTTTTAACAATCTGGTTTGAGAGTTTAGTCTGAATGATTTTATTTTATTTTCTAAATGTATGAATAAAATGTATTTCCAAGTTGGTATAAGTCCTGCGTGGTGTTGCCACTGTGCAGGGGGTCAAGCTGTTAAATATCTTTTGGAAGTGGAAGCATCCGACTGACTCAGATGATAGAAACTCTAAAATTATAGTCCAATTCAATAAAGTTACTTCAACATTTAATGGGGACATCATATACAGGGTACCCACTGAATTTAATATTGTCAAAATAAGGCGTTTGTTTACCAAGGTCTTACATTTTTTCTCGTCCTTTTGTAGGATTAAATAAATACTGTAACTTAATAAATAACTGTCAAATGTATAAAATGTTTTGTGTGTGTGTGTGTGTGTGTAACGTTGCAATTTACTCTGTTTGGTATGACTTATATGACGTTAAAATGTAAAAGACATTTATGTCGGTGTATTGCGACGATTAAGTGGCAGGTAAAATCCAAAATACGAGTGATCGTGAGGCCCAGTGCTGTTTGTGCCAATGGAACTTATAGCTTTGGACACGTTGCATGTGCTGTTGTGTATTAAATATTAATGTATTATAATAAAATGTTTTATTAAATTCAAGTAACTTGGTTAATAATTCTTTTCTAGGGCTTAAAATCCATACTGATTTTCCATTATATCCTTCATACTTTTGCCAGTATGGCCGTGAAGTTGGCATTAAATTTCATTCTAAGTGGTATTAAAAAGGTCTTAAAAAGTCTTAAATTTAACCTGGAGAACCCTGAGGGTACCCTGATATACGAGTAAAAACTATTCTACTCCTTAAACATAACAGGGTTAAATTCCAAAATTTTAAAATAACCCTTTTCTACTGGTTTTGTGAAAAAAGAAAATATTGCCCATAGCAACAACCACAGAGCCTCTACCTATTTTTGCTTTTCATATTATTTGCACATTTAGGTGCAGCAGTGAATGCAATCCGTCCTGATAGTTTAGAATGCTGCCTGTTGCCTCGCACTCCTCTTCATCTGTCAGCAGCATTAGGTGTCCCACAGACAGGGTCTTAATAGTAGCAGAGCGAAGGGGGACAGGGCCTCTAATGGAAGCCCTTTGTTCAGTTGTCACTTTCACTGCTCCCATGGAAACATCCTGCTGGCCAATCACTAGAACCCTTTAGGTAGTGGCTGCTGCGTTTCTGTCAAAGGCATCTATCACACCGAACTATCTTAAGTTTCTTTCTTTTTCTCGCCGTCTTGCGCTCTCTTTCTCTCACCTGGTACTTGTTTTACCTATCAGTGACCATGTTTGACAAATGTGCTTTTTATATGGTATGCTGTGTCAAAATGAGCTTTTGTAACATGTCAAAACATGTGAAAAGAAAAATAGTATTTACAACGTTGCCCCCCACCTATGTATACAAAACCGAAAGCAAAGCTGTATTGTTGCAGCGTCAAGATATGCTTTGGAGGAATAAAGCTTTACTCTTCTAGAATTCCTTCATGTTTTGGATGCCAGGGTTTCCAGACTGACTGTGTGTTTTTAAAAAAAAACCCAACTAGATTCTATTTATTATTTTAACCCTAGTCTGTGGAAGAGTATGTGTGCGTGGATGCACGTGAACAGTATGTTGGCGTGTGCATGTGATTGCATTCTTGCGTTTGTGTGGAACAAAACCTGGCTTTTTGCACATAAATACATGCACTTCCACATGGTTTTTGCATGTGTACACTCACATGTTCAACTGTCCATGCAGTATAAATGGTACCTTGGTGTCTAGGGAGACGTGTACAAGATAAATGATGTAAAACCTGCAGATCAGGCATAGTTATATTAATAAGGCAACAAACAACAAAAGAAACAAGCAATTCTGAAAACATTCTGAGATTAAGATCATACATGGAATGAAAGATTTCAGGGATTTTCTTTATGTTCACTGCATTCATTACATTAGATTTAACATGTTCCATGTATCTCTAAAGTCATGTGACCCGAGAGCCATGGTTGTGACAGCTGTGCAGTTGCCTTCGCTATGTAGAAGAGGAACATCCCTCCTGTGCGTTACAAATACAATAGTGAGGGAGGAATTGATCTCCATTAAAACAGTTCAGTGCACTGTGATGCGCATGATCAAGGGGCAGAGCAGCTGTTATTGCACCATGGCCTTCCAACTAGCTAAAGAATCCAATTTTAGCTTTCAATTCATAAGACTTTGTAGAATTTGGTTCTTAAATGGACAAATTCCTAAATGATTTTAATAATTAAATAATGATGAGGAATTAGTCCACTAAGAAAATGTAAATAAATACATTCTGTTTCATCAGAATTTAAAGGGGTACTCCAGCGATTTGGTATTGCACCTCCATAAAGTTGACAGACCTGCGAGAGACACATTAAGAAATGGGCGGTCAGAATCAGAGGGGCAGGGGGCGAGATATCCTGATGTATTGTCCCTAAGCTCCAAAAAGGTTGGATCCTACATAATGCAATTATCAGCATATTTTCAATAGATCCCCTCTCTCTGGTAAACACCTGCATCGTTCAAACTCAATGCCCTGGGTTTGTAATGCAGGCTGATGACTTCATTAGGGTTATTTTCTCAGACCGGCTCCTCACAGGGGGGAGGAGTACTCCCCATAACGAGTAAACTGACTTTTTGTGTAAAAGTGGTGTAATTCTGCTTCAAAATACGCTCAGATGTTTGCATGATGTGAAGGTTTTCACCCCCCTTCCTCATCTTCCTTATCTCCTCCAGCAGAAGAGTGTGGGCAGACCTCCCTCCCACAGGCCAGCTGGATTACTCATGTTGGTCTAATCCCATTCATTCTCTCAGTGCTCTCTGTCAGACCGACATGTACTGGACCATCATGTGCCCAAGACACACACACACACACACACACACACACACACACACACACACAGGCTCAGGTGTCTGTGTCTGATAAGGACTATGTGGTGGAAGTATTAGCCTCATCAGCCCAGTCCCACCACATCATGGGAAATCCCGTTTCCTCCCATGATCCCCAGTTTGTCCTTATCACCACAACCTGCTCCAAAGCCTTAAACCCTTGTGTCACCACACGCCCCCAACAGCTTTGTGTCAGGGATCATCTGTGATGTACACACTAGGGCGGATCAATCTGAAACGATTTCAAAAAGTAGTTTGACCACGTTAATATACCAAAACAATAGAGAAATGGCTGCATCTTTTTTTCTTCTTCCCCTTTGTGCATTACAGCCACCATCTGGTAAGGACTGGGGCCGACACAGTCTGGTTAAACCTCTGCTTCCTGTAAAGTTGTCAAACTCTCTTCTGACTCATTTAAAGATGGGATAAATCTCTTAAAGAGAAAATAATGATATAATATAAACTCCATCTGGGCACGAGAGAGAGAAACTAAAGCCTATTGATTTATCTACTTTAAAACGTGTTTCAACTATAAAAAATGTTATAACCTGTGTTTGTGGTGCAGGTCTTGAGAAAAGGAACAGTTGTACAAAATATTTTAAATCTGTAGTAAATGTGTGGCAGATGGCTTGTTGGTCAAAATAATATCTAAAAGAGTAGATTTCTTTCTGTGTTTCTTGCAAGAGAAACTGCGTGAGATTAAGCATGTTGTATTTATTCCCCTGGCAAGAGATTGTCCTAGGAGTGCCGTAGAAAAGAGAGATGGGAGATGGCCAGACAGTGTTGTATGGCAACCTGTCCGGAACTGCTCGGCAAACGGCTAGCAGACAAAACAAATTACAGGTCTGACGAGCCTTAACCCCCCCCCCAAAAAAAAAACCGCTGCAACATCAGGAGATTTTCACACAGACATGATGCAAGGCACGCACTGAAGAAATAAACTCACTTGTAGCTGTTTTGGCTTCATCCGCATGATTTGTTCTTGGTGAATGAAGACATTTTCACAATAGATAGCTGACTCAGCAATAATGACAAAAATGATGTTGCAGAACTGTGCAACCAAAAACAAAAAGATATATGTAACATCTGCTAAGTCAATAGGCTACACCACTGGCTACAGAGACTGTGGGGCCCCCCCGCAGACAAAGCTTGGAACCCCCCCGTTTACTTGCTTAGTTTCACTTAATTCCTGGATGTCTATGGGATCATGATTATGTTATTTGATCCCATAGACACTAAACAGTTGAGCCAAGATAGCCTAATATTGCTGTTTGACACAACTCCAGACTACAGAAAATACATAGAAAAGTCTGTCCTGAGGCCTTTATTAGCTTCTGACTCTGGGAAAAACTACTGTATCTCTGAACTATCTCGTTAACCAAATCACACACGTTTAGGCTATTCTATGTGATCTCCGTGATAACTAATGGATTCTTTTTTCACTTCCATTCACTGAGCCTCCCCTGAAACTGTTTGGAGCTCCCCTGGGGAGGCCCGCCTCCCACTTTAAAAACATGTCAAAAACACAATTTTATGACAATCCATGTAGTAGACTTTGACCTGCTGGTATTGCTACAGAAAAAGTCAGGGAGTCACCAAAGTCAGTAGGCTTCATCGAAACTCAACTGAGTGACATTAAAGCATTATTCTTAATGACACATTTTGTCATAGATTGCCATTTACACACCTTTGCACGTGGGGCTGATTAAAATGCCAGTGACGGTCCAGTAGATTGGACAGTTCATAACAGCTGATGAAAGACTTTGAAACATGGCATGACACTCTTACAATAACCCTTTTCATCACAGCAGGAGGTTCAGTCATTCTAGCATGCAAATGTCAAACACATGTCTGGGAAGAGGCAAAAAACTGGGCCAACCAAAACAGTCATGGAGTCACAGAGAGATACACTCATGCTTGCGCACACATACACATTTTCTCATTCCTTTCTCCATGTTTGTTTTAGTGGAGCCTTTTCAGCACTTAGAGGAAGGGTGTGATTTTTCTCAGCAGTGAGTTGAGATCATGAGTAATAGCGCAAGGAATTGACCCGCTGTTTTAGTTGGAGAAGCAGCAGTGGACAGATTGCATGTCTGATCTCGGCTCATTCCTAACTGCAGGATAACCTGCAGCCAAAGACCAAAGATCCAGATGAATTTTAGTCATTTGTTTTGGTCCTCACTTTCAATCACAGTTGCATTTTCAGCTCATTGTGAGACAATTTCATGCACTGTGCCTCTGCCTCTGTGTTTTTGTGAAACGCATCAGCTCCGTTTGGCTTAAGTATCCATCTACAGGATGAGATTAAGAGACAGACTAAAATGTGAGAGAGGATAGAGGGGTCTGTTTACTCACCTCTCTGATTGAACCCTTTAGGCTTCAGGTGGTCCAGGCTTCCTTCAGCCACGTTTATCACATCACCAACAAGTCCTCCAACCCATACGAACACATAGGTCGTTTGTTCCTAACCTCTAATACGACCCTCAAGATGACATATAGTGACGTATTTTTGGGGAGGACAGTCTCCACATCACAGCAACACCCAAGAGCCTTTCATTAACATTTAATTGAACTCCAACCTAAAGAATCTTCAGGAAATTTATTTGGCATCTGCATGAAGGGGGCACACACACACATACACATCAACTTTTGGTCTCAAATCCCAACATAGACATTCAACCCCACATATAAAACCTGCTGTTAACCATGCATGTAATGAATCGATTACTTTTTCAATTGATTGTTTTTTTGCTCTATGAAATGTTTTTAAAACATTGAAACAAGAAGAAACCTTGGACAAGAAACCAAGATGATGTTTTCAAATGTTTTTGTGTTGTGAGAAGAACAGTCAAAGACCCAAAAATGTTCCACTTACTAAACCAGCTAAAACCAACCACATCCCAACTTCCAATAGCTGTCATAGGGAGAACTTTGTTTTGTGCCTGCTCAGCAGAGCTCCTCGGTGGAAGGAGCTTTGTCCGCTGCTGAGTCACCAGATGCCTGCGAGTTCCTCTCACCACCCCCTCGCTCCCAAAACCTCCCACCTTCTTGCTCAGCCTCGAGCCCAAACAGCAATGTGATACTCTCAACACATCGCCTCCTTTCATTCATTATGAATGGACTGGCTTTGCAACAAATAAGCTGCCAGCAAAACAATCTTTACATATTACAATTACTGTTGCTGTTGAGTGAAGCAGCATCTTTTTTTGTGTTATTGTTGTTTGATTTGGGCTCATTTATAAAGATTATATATGCTGATTGGCTCAGAGAGCTTAAGTATAGATTCACTCAGCGGTAGTGCAGAGCTATTCAGGCAGCATTTCTGTCATCCTCTTAACCAAACCATTCAGCTTAGTTTATGGTGAAAAGAAATGTTTCACACAAAGAGAGAGAATCAGAATCCATGGCATCTCCTGCTGTTCTACATTATTTACCACACAGTATTGAGACTGGTATATTTTTTGTTGTTTTCACTCTGAACTCTAGCACATTGGATGAGAAATAAAATTATAACTCCTAGCTGTAAACTGACTTTCAGCTTTAGTTTGAGGGTCTTTACATCCATGTCAGATTAAATTTAGGGCTGTAGAGTAATAAGGTTTTTGGACTGGTTAACAAAGTCATCATATTAAATATTTGGTGTCACATCCTTTGCAGTCAATTACTTTATCCTGAGACACTTGGTATACCAACCTAGACACTTGGTATCTTCTTTGATGATACTCTGCCAGGCCTATGCTGCAACACAGCTTCACTTCTTGCTTCTTTTTGCCTTCAGTCTGGTCTTCAGTGGTGAAACACATCAGTAAAGGACATTCCACAGTTTGGTCATTGGACTTTTTTTCTTCGTCCTCTTATCTAAACCTTAGACACCTGGATCAACTTCCCTTAAGCCCCATCTCTTCCAGGACATGCCTCTTTACCAATATTGCATGCTCTACAGGCTAGTGCACCATTGATCTGTGTGTGTGTGTGTGTGTGTGTGTGTGTGTGTGTATGTCTTTGTGCATATGCCTGTGTGTAAGAAAAGTATACTCTCAAGCTGGTACGTACTCACATGTGCTGTGCTTGAGTGTGTGTGTGTGTGTTGTGTGTGCTGATACACAGATGTACAAACATTCTGCGACACACAGACGTGTCACATAAGTGTGCAGGCCCATGTGTGGTGATTTAGCATGAAATGAGACAGGTCATGGATATGGCTGCAGCACATTGGCAGGCGTTGACCTGGCCGACACGATCTATGATGTACAATTTGCACATATTAGCCACTGTTGCCCTTTCTCCTTCAAGCAGCACAGGTTCAGATCAAATCAATGTTCTAGGTCCTAAAGCTAAATAAGCTCTGGAATTGATCTGTAGGCACATATTCACATCAATAATTCATACTGGCATGCATGGAAATCTGCTCAACTTTTCCAAAAGGCTTTAAAACCTTTAGTGCTATCTGCATTATGTTAAGCTAACCTACATTTTCCATCAGTGACATAAGTAGTAACTCTGTACATGTTGTGTGTGGGCCAAATGCCCTCTGTAGGCTTACAGCCATTTTGTCTGGCGCTGATGGTAAATGGGGTCTTTGGGTCAGCAGCAGCACTCTTTCTGGTCCTCAGGCCAACCCGGAGGCTTTTTTTGTCTGGACATACGCAGCAAAATCCCCTGTAATCAAGCAGCTGGAAGGTCTGCTTCGAGGGGATTTAGTGCAATGTGGCAGGTGCCAATCTGACTGCAATCAGGATTTACACAGGCCATGCTCCTGAGCATTCAGCAACTTTAACATGAACTGATGCTCGGGGACTACAAGTCATTCATGCGGTTTCTTGCACTCACAGTGTGTCATAGACAAGGTATGCAAGAACCCATTACAGATTTACTGTCAAACACATCCCATCAGATTTGGGTTTGTGCTGTGTTTTAAACTTAAACTTTTATCCAGGATAGTAGAAGTGTATATGTTTATTGTCGTTTGAGTATATTTTATTTACTTAGTATGTTATTGTGTTACTTATTAATTTCAGAATTTTATTTATAATTTCTTAATTTACCACCATTTTAGACTATTTTCTTATTTTCTAATCTTATGTGTGGATAGTGTGTTTAATGTGTGTTTAAACTTATTGCTGGTTTGGCTTTTTTCCTTTTTACCATTTTTATTAATATCTTTTATTTCAGTTGTAGTTTTAATGTTTGTCTTAAAGTTATTTTTGGGAGGGGCTTTTTTGTAGCACTTCACACAGCATCTATGCATAACAGTGTAAAAGAAATCTGCAGGATCACCTTGTATGAACAAAGGTTGAATTATTTGAATAAATAAAAATTCCCCCTGGGTGTAAACTAAGACTTAAATTTAAGTTATGTGCTAGAACACATATCTCTGCAGAGGGAGCATCTTTGCTTCATTGCATGTGTGATATTTTGGACATTTATGCGTGTGAATTGTGTGCGTAACACAGAAAAAGAAACTGTGAAAGGGAGAAAAAAAAAGAGAGACTAAGTTTAAAAAAACAAAAAAAAAAAAAAAAAAAGGCAGAATAAGAGAAGGTTTGTAAAAGATTCCCAGAGGCAGTGAGACAGTGGGACACACGCACACACGGACGGGCTCAGCCATCCCTCCTCTGTCTGTCTATTATTGATGTTGGGCACGCAGGGTTCCCACTCAGCCATCTGCTCTCAGCTCGCCCACTCCGTGCCCCTTTTGCTTCATGCCTACCACTTTGGCAGGCTGGCATAAGCAGAGCAATGCTGTCCTATCAAAGTGTGAATACTTCATAAATATCTCACACTATCGGGGAGTTAGCTGTTGGAGGAAGAGCCCAGAGAGAGAAATGAGAATAAGCATAACAGTAATGATGAATTTTTCATTAATTCAGCCTCTTTGTTGGATGACTTCCAACGCATGCATTGATTTGTGGCGCGAGATATAATCATGTCATGACTGCATCAGATATTAACAGAATTGGCGGTGGGATGTGTTTTGTGATGGACTGTCAATAGTCCTCTTCCACATGTTTTCGGATCTTAATCAAATCACAGCCCTGCCCTCCTACTGTTAATAGCATATGGCTGCAGGTTTGATTTGATTTGACCCGTAACTGATGACCATGCATATTCAGTTGAGCCTGGTTGCCAGGGGTAACGAGGTCCTGTAGGTCTTCTGATTGGCTGCAGGGTGGTCACATGAGGCTTCGCTTGGCCCCAGCTGGAACAAGGGCCACGTGTGGTGAGTCTGGAGATGTGTAAGGGTGGCGTGTGTTTGCAAACACTTGGTTTCGCCTCCCAAGTAATCCATAGACGCAATCCGGTTTTGTTTTTTTTATTTTGTTATTTTTAAAAAAAAAAATTTATAGACGCAATCCTTATCCCTGCTCCCCCTTCCATGTCTTGTCCTCCACACACACACACACACACCCACACACACACACACACACACACACACACACACATACACACACGTGCATACAAACTTCTTATGCAGTAAATGGATCTTAAATGTTGCATGTCAGTCTCATGCAGAAACTACAAGCATTTACATCTTCCTGACTGACAGAAAGGGTCAGATGTGGGTAAGGGGATGCCAGGGGCTGCAGGGTGGTGATTAAGGTGAGATATTGGTTTGGGGCTTCAGAAATCTAAGCTATCACTCCATCGTGTGACTTGTCTTTTTCCATATTCCTAGAGGGGTGAAAGAAGCTTTTTTTCTCTGGCTAGCCCGAGCGTTAAGACCCCCTGGGGAGTACAAGATGAGAGGGAAATTAATAATGTGTAGAGACTCAAAGGCTTTGACTGCACCAAAGGATCAGAAGAGGGTGAAGAGAGTGTATTAGAGGCAGAAAGGGAAACAGAAACACGGGCAGAGGGAGCAAAGCACAATCAGGCAGACAGGCCACCTTTGAGCAGAGGCTGGAAAGTAAGAGGACGGGTATTATGAGACAGATAAAAGAAGTGAGCGCCAAAAAAAGATCAGCAATTAAAGGGGCTACTCCACTGAAAATCCAAATCTTTTGAGTATCACTCACAAGCCTCTAGGCTTGAAAGGGGGCAACTTCTAGATAGCCTTTTGGTGGAGTATTCCTTTAAGTGTTTAAATAAAATTTAAGTACTACCCTGCATTCCCATCTGCTTCATCTGCAGTGAAACTGTAGCTCTACATAAATAGATGAATTAGAAGTGTAATTTTAGACACTTGTCACAATGTGAGAACAAATGTTTATTTCCTCAGCTGCACTGAAAACAGACTGCAAATTAGCATTTCTTACCAAAGCCAGAGGGAGTCACAAACTGCCAGTGCTCCCAGTATTGAGACATGTTTTTCACATTACGGCGTGTGAGTCTAACATGAACTAAAAAATTAAGAGATTACATTAAGAGAACAAACTCCATAATGTTAAGGAAACTCGAGATGAGTTGATGTGTGGAAGTCACACTAGCGTACTCAGTGTTGGCACACTCATGCCTTGTCTCCCCCGGGCCAAGCAGGCTTTGGCCCTGCTGTGACCTCTCTGGCTCGAAGCCAGCAGCTCCGCTATCTTTGAACTCCTGGCTGAAACCAGCTGTGTTTAGCCGGATCTGACCACAGCTGATCACACTACCCGGTATTAAATATTAATTGCTATTAAACGCTGAATTTATCCATCCATCCATCCATCCAAGCAACTGTTTCATTCGCATTTTGCATTTTTACATTTTTACATTTGCTTTTTTGATGTTTTGTGTTTAAATTATACTGTCGGTCACCCTTCAACAAAGACAATGTGGACTAATAAGACCCAAAAAAATAGAGCTAATAATGATTCTGGGGCAGTATGCCATATGTGATCCCTCCCTGCAGCATGGTCAGGTGGGCAGCATGCCACCCAGCAGCACAATGGGTTTATCCCCAGTGATTTATTAAACACCCTAACCATTGGCTAAACAGAGACACTGAGCTAATTCAGCAATCTATTCTCCTCCACCCTCCTCTCCCTCTTTCTCCATCTTTGTCAGTCTCTCTTTCCTTTTTCGGTTTCTATCTGCAAAGTGCAGTTAGAATATATGTTAAGGAGGTGTGTAATAGTAGACTGGCCCCATATTGGAACCATTAAGCATGAACACGACTGCCTATTACACGGGTCTTTAGCGACAGAGAAATAACCCCCTATCATCCTGTCGAGCAATAGCCCCGTCGTGGTTACCCTCCAGAGAGTGGTTAGATGTAAATTAATGTGATGTAGGCTATACATACTCCACAACAGTGCTCCATGTAATCCCTCCACTCTCTACAACTGATTATGTTAAACATGAGAACAACTTGAATAGAGAGACTGAAAGGTTTCAGTCAACGGTGCTTCAATGCAAGTACTCCGCAGTCCTAAAGTGGCGGCCTTCTCTTCACAACAGCCATTAGCATCAGCTCATCTTGAATGTTAAATACCACAAGAGCCGAGATGCTGCATTGTGTGTTTAGACAAGAGGGAGTTTGATGAGAGGCTGTAGATGACACACCTGCCAAGGAAGAAGGGTTGAGATAACAATTGTCTCCTCCCTGTCGAGGAGACATCTGGCATTGACACGGTGTTGCAAGCCGAAATACACCCAGGAGTGGGTAATGAGGCATAGGAGACAGGGTTTGTGTTTTGGTGTGTGTGTGTGTGTGTGTGTGTGAGCGTGTGTGTTTTGGGGTGATGTTTCCCTCATTTTCCTGAACTAGCCTCTGTAGACCCTGCAAGCACGCCATCTGTAGTCCTCAGCCATAAGCCCACTTGCGTGTGACTCATAAGCAGCATTAAATCAGCTTAAATACAGGCACACATTTAACCTTCTTCTACTAAAAAACAAAAAGAAGAAGAAGAAGAAGAAGAAAGTGAAAGTATAGAGGTTAACAAACAAAACAAGACTGAAGGTAAAATAAGGAAAATATGAGGATGGTCAAGTGCGTGACTACATGTGTGTCTGTGTGTGTGTATGTTGGTGTGTCATCTATAGTGGTACCCACCCATCCGTGACTGTGCACCACATGTCTTTACACATTAACATGGTGGCCTCCATTATGTTTACACACAGTCCTGTGTGCCGCTGCATATGCCTGGGAGGGGTTGCTAAGAAACACGCGAGTAATGTTCGATAATCATCCTTGAAGAACACTGAATGAATGAACACATTTTCTTTTAACTGGTAGCACATACAATGCAGTTTGATAATGGCTCTTCCTCTCTGGAATATATCACGTTTGTTGTTGATTGTTGTCTCTGATGATTTGTTTTTTTGTTACTTTTATAGTTGATTGCATGCCTTTGGCTGTTGATCTTTTTATTACATTTGTCGCTGACTATTTTTATCAGTTTGTTACAGTTTTGTTTGTTTTGTCTGATCCCCATTAGCTCCTCCAAAGAGTTAAGTAATACTAGAGCCTGCATGGAATAATACAGAATCACAGTATAATAACAGTGTCAATGAAACAAGAAAGGCAGAAGAAACCAAAAATAAACATCACAAATTAAGTGAATTGATTTTGCAAATAAAGTGGTAAACAATAAAGAATAGTATGTTTATCTGACTGGTTTTCTCTTTGCTTATTTCAGGTAATCTCTGCTCTGTCGAGGATCTCCCACCACAGCATTGCACAAATCAAAGGCATCAGGTATGTGTCTCATTTGTAACTCTCTCATTTATCATTTGAACAGCCAAAGCACTCAAGCGTATCAGTGCGAGAGAAACCATTTGGATGAATGTATTCCACATTTACTTGTAGGCCTGTATTAAGATGGAGGTGGCTATTAACGATCTGCTGCTCATTTACAAGTTGATTTACATTTTTAGGCAATTAGCGGCAGATTTTAGTCACTGTTATCTTGCAGTGCACAAAATAATCCACACCATATTTCCATCTGCCACTCAAACAATACTGTGGTATGCTATTTATGTAGACTCTCAGTAGTACATCATAAGCAGACTGCCTGAGTCAGAATACTACATTGTATGCAGGGGTAGTTATTTTTCACAGATAATGATGAAGCTGAGAAAATCCTTCAAACTGCTTTATCAGGCCTGGAATGGGCTTCTGATTTCTCTTCATTTGCTCAATCTGCTTGGAGCTTGGTGGCTCACCGGCGCCACATAAAAAGCCATTTTATCCGTCTGAGTAATGAGTTGATGGAGCGCGCCCATTAGGAGCCATGCCAGGAAATGAAGGGAGAAGAAAGAGATAGTGACAGAGAGAGAGCAGGGCCCTTGCCATTAATAAAGACTACACAACCTGCTGACTGCTGGCTAATTCACTGCCTGTCCACACTCACCATTTTGCTGTGAGGTGTCAAAATCAAGACTCATTTGACCTCAGTGTAAATCACACTCTGGACTTTCTGATCCTGAGTTACATTAATCTCAGCAATCAGAATATTGATTAAATAGTAAACTAGTATTTAAAGTTCAGAGTCTTGGGTCAAAGGTGAGAACCCAGATGGTTATGCATCTACCTTTACCACAAAAGGACTGTTATTGGACTAACTGTCTTTGAACTGAGGGACAAGAACTTGACCACTAACTGCCTTATGGGTAACAATACAGTATGGCTTTATTAAGTAAGGTCACATTTGGCTCTTGGCCTGAACAAGGAAGCATTGATTAAGTTTATTTAATGGTACACTGAACTACATTCTCCCAAGGGGTCTCACCTCCAGGTCTCTATACACCTTTAGAGGGATTTTCCAGCAATTTAGTATTGCACTTCTATAAAGATGGGAGGCTTGTGCGAAACGGATGAAAAGAAACAGACAAAAGAAAAAGTGGTCAAAATGAGGCCACGGATGGAAGATAAATAAACTCAATGTGTAAATTGGTGGGAAGAAGCTAATAGGAAAGGGCATTTCATAAAGGAAGATGTTTTAGAAAGTGATTTAAGGATCTTTTCCAGCTTTACTTACTCAGGTTGGAGGTCTCGATGTGCAGACAATAACCCCATTGTCTGGAATAATGAAGTACGAACACCACATCAGGCCATCCATCGAGCTTTAAAATTACGAGATAGTTCCTCACTGTGTTAAATCTCTGGCTAACATTGCCACAGGCGTGTCCATTGACATTCTGTTGAAGCCCATTGATCTTGTCTTTGACGTCCGTTCACTGTAATCAGGCGTCGATAGTTCATGTCTCTGTCACTGTTTCAGCATTCCAGCCCCGGTCGGAAATGAAGGCTTTATTTTGCATGCTCCTCTGCACATTCAGAGATGCACTTGACACACAAAACTCAAATACTCACATGGACAGTACACTCTCTTCTCCTTCGTCCTGTCGTTTCAATTCCGTCTCATGTCAGCATCCCAATGTGGACTCTGCAACTAGCTCGAATTCACTCATATGTCCGAGGGCATCATTTCTTCTGGGTACATGGGGGAATGTCCTCCTCTTATTCCAACAATTCCAAAGAAATTTACTTTCCGCACTTTTACATTTACAGTTAAAGTTTGAGTGACTTGACTGAAATTACTCTACAGTGCTCTCTTACTGTCCAGCTAACATAATACAGATGAGTCTGAGTTGATAAAATGAAGGTAAGCTTGCTTTCGCTTGTTTCTCAGCTTCGTGGGGTTTTTTGCCCTCAGTTTCACCTAACCGGCGACTGACTGACAGACACCATTCAGAGAGATCTTTAATATTCTCATAAAAAGATACACTGAACATCAATCAAATAAGTTTTACTTATTTATGTTCCATCTGGTTGAAGAACCTCTGACTTCATTGTGTCTCCCTTTCCCCCACTTCTGAAACCAAACCTACATCCTTGGTTCCGTCTACATCTCTCCATCTCTAAACAATTTATCAGTCAAAACCAAAAGTTGATCCCAGTTTTCTCTTTTTTTTGTCTAAAACCCTAAATCCTCTTTGTGTCGAAGCTTCATGTTCCTATCTTTTTGTGTGTCATGGGAGTTGACCTCGTGTTTCTCACAGCTTATCTACAGTATAAGCCTGCGTCATCCTCTCTCCTGTTATTCAGCCCCCCCTTTCCTACTGCTTATCTTTACTGTCCTCAGCTAACCTCACGCAAACCTTCAACCCGCTCGCGCTTTACTGTCCTAGTTCATCACTGATCCCTGCTGTTGGAGTGTGTGTCACGGGCTCCGGGGATCAGGGTCATGTAGTGCGAGAAATCTCAGCTCAGCATGAAGACAGAGAGCAGATGAGAAGGAAGTTTGTTCAAGGGTTTAGATAATGATAGTCCTTTAAAATCCTTCAGTCACACAGTCATGTACGGTATACAGTGTATACTTCCCCTGAACATGACTTTGTTAGACTTGTGTGTAATTTTTTTAATATGACTTGTGTAATGGACATGAATGACTCTTTAAATTTAGAGGTACTTGTAAGGTAAATTATAACTATATGTATGTGTGAATTTACTTGATTGATTAAAACCATACATATGGGTGACTCTTTTCAAGTTCTTGTTTGTTGTATATTTACTCATTTACATTGCTGAAAAGTTGCTGGTTTTAGAACGTAAGGCACGTCACCTGTTTCAACAGCCAATCAGCTCGTAGTGAAGTCAGCTGGTCATCTCGACCCTCTCGTGTTTTCACTGTTTTATCAATACTAGAAATGTAACAGTAGCAAGTATCACTATCCTCATTGATATTTTAAGACACTACAAATTATATTCAGCTCCAAAAAAATTCCTGAAAAGTCGGCCGTACAGAGAGTCGTTGCTATGGAAACGATACACTGTCTAGTCCCATTGGTGTAAACTGGCAGGTTTCAGAACATCGCAGGCCGGGGCATTGCAAATAGTTGCAAGGTTCATCTCGTCTTGTCGCAAATCTTTGGTCTGAACTGGGCTAAATGATTGATGAACTCATTAATCGGCTAATCGTTTCAGCTTCTTAAAGTCCTTCTGTAACGGATGGAAAGCGCTTTGCGACTTGGAAGTTACTTCTTCCATGTAATAAGAAATAATAATTAGATCATTTTACAGGGTTTACATTTTTTTGTACCGAGACAATATAGATGCGCATGTGTTTCTACATTGTTTTGTAGTTTTAAGAGGAGGAGGTTGCTGTGTACAGCATGAGTAGGACAAGCAGACACAGTGTCAAGAACCACTGTTTGCACTTTTCCTCCCCAGGCTTGGAAATGAAACTGCACTACCAGGTTTAAAGGAGGAACGGGAGGGTTTATGGACAGGCATGATACAATAAGTGGCAAAGTGTACTAGCTTGCTCGAGCTCCAGCGATTTATTGACCTCTGCAGAAACAAAGCCGTGTCCTGGGACATGAAACCGCTTCCAATGCTGGCCATCTGAGCTGCGTCCACACCTAACGACTACACTGCTGTTCTGCTGTTTGACAATAGTTGATCAATGGGACCGGCTCACTGCGGCTTTGTCCAGCACACGTTCCAGCAATTCCCTTTACGCCAGCACTGGCTCTAAGGACAGTGAAGAAGGAATTAGACATGATACAATGAAATTTCCCAAGAAAAGGGCGGACAGTGAGGAGGGAAAGAGAGGTTGTTTGAATCGTAAAGACTCGGGTCGTAGAAGATTAAGACGTGAAATGTGGGCCCTCATTTATTACAATCATGTTGAAACATTTTTCTTTTTTCAATTTTGTGATATTGATATCCTTTGTTTAACCTGGAAAGTCTCATAGAGATTATGTGTCTCTTTTTCATTTGTGCCCTGGCCCATTTATAGTTAATCAAATCAAAACAATAGCACAAACACACAAACAAATGCATGCATCCAATCCCTCATGTCCCTCTCAAAGCCCCCTCACCCCCTCATGGCAGAGCTAAAAAACAAGTATTTCACGGGTCCATGATTTCCTAATAACTTCCTATGAGTTTCCTTGAAAGAACTGTGTAATTTGGTAGAAATTGTATGAAAAATAGTGTTCCTAGAAAGAAACATTCAGTTCAAATCCTAGTAATATGCATACTTTTTTTATAGATGGATGTTGTGCTTGCCTGTAGATACATGTCAATGTACTGTACTTACTAAAAGGCTCTCTAGGTTAGGCTTGCAATTAATTGGAAGTGTACTAATTGAACACTGTCTATTTTTCTTTGTCTAATTAGCACCAAGTTATTAGGAAATCATGGACCTGTAAAATAAAGCAAACAAAAGAGGTACGCTACTAAACCATCGATACACAGTAAAGTACAAATATAGCGGATCAAAAATGGAGAGAGATATACAGATAAACCAACAAAAGAAAGAAAGATAAGGGAAGAAGAAAGATGAGAAAAAGAAAATAATATAAAGATAGAAAAAAAAAAGGTTACATCCAAAAATATATTCTTTTGTCATAGACAAGTGTTCGGACCAAATACTTCAACTTAACTGAAACTATTCTGACAAAGATTGAAACAGTTACATACACACACTACACTGGACAACTGTTAACTGAAAAACCTTTGCAAGCACCACAACATCCACTCTGGCTTACCTCACAGCATATAGACCTGAACAACAGGAAGTAACACGCTTGCAGGAAAGACAATAGCAGTGTTAAACAGCCAAGAGACGGCTCATCATTGGAGTTCTGATGAAATTATAAACATAGTTCAATTACACCTGGTTGCATCATCTAGGCGAAATGAAAACGGCAGCATTGGACAGTGCTTGGCTCCGCAAAACAACACCGAGGTGATAGACACGAGCGCATATCTCCGCAAACTACTATGTAATTAAATTTTGCCCTGCGGGACTCCATTAATAACTTAATATAATGCACATTTCATTGGAGGGGGTCATCAGATGTGGGTGTGTTACTGCACTCTGGAGGAAGACCCTTCTGCGCTGTGCTTCTGTTCATAACAGTTGAGTGAGAAAGTAACATAAATCAGATAGGCAGGTTTTTGTGTTATTATTTCTTAATAATAGTACATGTAATTACCTCTTGAAAATAGAAAGGTTTTAATGAAGTCGACCACTTTAAACATGGAAAAATTAGCAAAGTTAATGAATCACAGAAGGCCGTGGAGGCTGAGTTTGCAGGATTCTTTGCATGTTCGTGTGTGTGTGTGTTGAGGGTGACGAACTGACCTTTGACTATCTAGCTGAGCATTCATTAACTAGATGGCTGACACAATGTTTCAGTGTGACCAGTGCTTTAATTACACACAGGCTAATTGCTGGTGTCACACAGGTACACACAGCTTGATACATACACACACACACACACACACAAACCTGCACAGCTAAAATGATAATAACATGAACTACTGTTTTTATTTGTTTGTTACACTCGCGCTTGTGTAAAATTTGGCCTTTCACACACCAACAGGTCGCTGCTGTCGGGATCTTTATGAAGGCGTGGTGTCACAATAAAGTGTCCCAGTCATCTGATCATATCTTGGGATTTAACACGGATTTCAAAGCTGAGTGCTTACAGAGAGCGGAGTGCTTTTATGAGAGCTTTGAACATCTGGTCTCTGACACTGAACTCTCCATATCATCTCCCAGCTCACTTCACAGTACACACGCACACACACACACACACACACACACAGACATTCATTCTTTTTTCCTTTGTTCTCTCTTTCCTGCTACAATACCTTTTTTTTTCTAACTTTCCCACATGGTAACATCCATTCATTTATATTTGGGCTGCACAGTATATCTAACACCAGCAACACCCTCTACATATTATTCATAAAATGTATTCATTACTTTGTTTATATAGTTAATTCAACTCAAGTTAAGTACATTAAGTACTTTTTTTTTTATGTAGCCCAAAAACGTAAATTTTCTCATAGGGGTTTAACATTTTTAAAAACCTTTGACACCCTCTATCCTTAGACTCTTGATTCAGATGAGGAAAAACTCTCTTACACACATGCCCATCATCCAGGCCGACCACCTCCCCAAGACCTGCGTGTGGCACTTCTTTCACAATTCAATTCTCATTCGGGATTTCAAATTTGTATTATATAATCATAAGTTTTACAAGACAGGGTTGCACACACAGACAAAACTCTTCTTCAGGACGATGAACAAGGAAGGACCCCTCTCCAAATGTGTCACAAAGTGCTTTACATAAAAATAATACAATTCTAAAAAAAAAGCATAGTCAATTCAGTGGACACAGGCCACCTGGTTTCTTGCCAGATAAACTGCTCACAACTCTACCGACCGTTAATGTCTAATCATACTAAAGTTAACTGTCTGTTTTGGATGTTTGGATGAGACAAAGCTTGTGTTCATTTTTATGCATGTGTCAGCTCATGCAGGCTTGGAAACACAGGAATTTTTGTTGAATAGAACTTTTGGAATGTGGTATGTCCCCCTTTGCACAATGGGTAGTGGAGCTGGTTGAATACATTGATTTATTATGCATTCCAAACATACTGCGGATTCCCAAAATGTAACTGGTTTGGCTACTATGGTGACATTTCTGGTAAACAGAGGCTAAATAATGTGTTTTTTTTTTCTTTCTAGTCATAGCTTATTTTCCTTTTTTTGTTTCATTTATGTTTAAGTATGTATCAGTGGTCAATAGGGTTATTCATCAAAACCAATGACTTGGTGATTACTTTGGCAGATTATCCACATTGTTGTATACTGAAACATACATATACCATCCAAACTTTTATTATTTTAGGCTCCAGAGTAATTGTGAAAACTAAAACTGCTTAGATATTTCTACTGGTCAAAGCCAAATTTAAGTCAAAAAATGTATTTGATGGACCTTAAAGCTTGTTGATATTGTATTTAAGATATAAATGGCATTGTATTAATTATATTACCTCAGAGGAGGTTGTGAATGACCTTACTTTGTTGTTGAGATCAAACACCCGTTTCAAATGTTATCACTCAATTGAATGGGCGTTATCAGTGGTTATCGGCCTCATAGATGTAGACCTGCTGCACCGAGTAAGTAGGTTCTGAAGGCCGTTATCATCGATTCACATGTGATAATAATCGAAATGGGTGGAATGAAACAATTATATACAGTTCTTCAAATGCTGTGTTTTAACTGTGTGATTACTAGTCAAACACGTAGGTGCAGCTTCAGCACTCATGCTCTTTTCTCCATCTCTTTCTTGAATAATGGTACAGTCCTTTGTGTGTGTGTGTGTGTGTGTGTGTGTGTGTGTGTGTGTGTGTCTAGGAAAACAAATCATGTGTTCAGTAGTTACATTATACAGAGGGAGTCAAGGTCAACCTGACATGGCTGTTTACCGTAGCAGAAACCACTGCTGGCTGCTGCTTTGCGTGGGATTTATTGCTTGAGGAGAGGATGGTGACGACAGTATGCAGCTATCGCGGTGAAAACAAACAAGCAGGCCTAAAAACTAACAAACAAGCCCCTTAAACTGAAGAATGTCATAGCACTGAGAGAGATACTGTGGATTTCTTTTAATAATACAGACTATTTCCGTTCCAGTAACGTTAGTGTGGTTGATGATTAGCGCCGATCATGACCTCACTGATTTTAATGAGCTTCAATTGTGCACGGCATTAAGCTAATAGGCTATAATTTGTAGCAATCAGCTCTTGTGAAAGAAAAATAAAAAAAGAACATCATAAACACGTTTGGGCAATTGAAATCTAATCATGCACTTCAGAATAGTGTTTGCATAAAGCAGATATCTTTAAAAAGATTAGAAATGAATCCACCCAGTTTAATGAGCTAATTGATTAGTCATCCATTTTTATGCTCGGCCACTTTCCCAGGAGTACTGTGTTTGTTGACACTGTGTGAGCAGGAAGGAGAGATTAAAGAAGAGGATCGGGATGAATCATTCCGATTATTGCACGATGGGTTGACATGAACGCTTTTATTTACGCTAAGGTACCTTGCATTGTCTCTCAAAGCCATTATGTTTTGTAACATAAAGTGTACGTAAGTAAAGATGGTCACTTTTGCAATTTAAAAATAAATTACAGCTCTGAACTTTGTCATTTTCAATTTATTATATTGCTCTACATTGTCCCTGAGGGTCCTTGAAAGCTGCCCAAACCCCCTTGAGAGGATTTATAAGACACCTGGCCATCCATCTGGAAAAAAAGAAAACCTGTTTCCCTTCCTGAATTCCTGAGAAAATGTTGGTTGTGGAAAGATGCCAGGTTTTTTATCTGTCTGCAGCAGTGTGTTGATGTGTTTTGACAATGTTGTTTGTGACTGATGGGATCCTCTGTTGAATACATCCTGCTGCTGTGCTGCTGTGCTCAAGTGATGGAGCTGAGAGTGACAACCTGGCAGATAGAACACACAGTTACTGACTGGTTATTTTTCTACCTGGGACACTGTGGTGTGTGTCGTAATAAAGTATTCTGTACCCTCTCTCACTCTTCCTGTATGTGTGTGTGATTTTGTTTTTGTGTGTGTACCAGGCCCTTTCCATCGGAGGACACAGCTCTGAATGAGGATGATGTGTACCGGAGCCTTGAGGAGCTGGCAGAGTAAGTATGCATTCCACAACAAACACTTGTTTTTATCACTTAGGAGGACATTTTGTTAACTTAAAGTCATTCTCTGGAGACTTCCCCAAATCTTAACTATAAAAATCACATGCTGTACCCCAACCTTAACCTTAACTTAGACCTAGCCCTAATCTTAAACAAAAATCAAGTCTAAACCCTATATTTTAATGGTTTATCTTGTGGGGACCAGCTTTTTGTGCATGGTTTACAAACAGGCACACACACACACACACACACACACACACACACACACACACACCATTAAGACAGATCATTGTTGGTTTTTAGCTATTGTAACAAAATGTATAGATTTTTAAAACCTTAGCTTACTTTTTACTTATTTTCATCTGGATTTTATGTTCCAATGTTGTTGTTTCCTGCTGCAAAAGGACATGATTTATTGCTTTACATTTTACAGTAAACAGGCTCCTTGACAACAGCTCAGAAAATGCTTTTAAACTGGGTAAAAATGCAAAAGAGTTTCAGATTGTGCTGCAAATCAGCCAGTGTCCATTGAAATAATATGTATATAAATATAAATTATGACACTACAGAATATTTGCCCTTTTTGCATTATTGACATTTTATATCTGGTTTTGAGTGTGTTTCTATAGTCAAAATAAATATATATGAACTCCTGCATATATAACAAAGAATACCTGGATACATAACAATTCTCTACCCATCATGTACATTATACACACATCTTGTGATATTTCAAAGTGAACTGTGATTGCCACTTCTTCCAATTTCCTCTAACTGCCTAATTACATAAGCGCAGAGCCCTCTGTCACTCCGCCCGTTGCCATGGTGAGCTCCAGCTCAGCTTCTGGTGTGGCTGCTCCTCTGCCTGCCTCGGTGGCTGGCTGCCTGGTTTGGTGTGTGTTAGGTGGGTTGGTGGGTTTTTCCTGGGTGTGAAAGAGAGTCGTAGAATTAGCAGCGGTGACAGCAGCCACTCGACTCAGATTAATGGAGAATAATTAGTTAACCGCTCTGAGATGGGTGTCATTCATCACAGAGAGATAGGAGGGTGGCGAGCGGCAGATAGAAAGGAGAGCATAGGGCCTATAGATATATGCCCGCTGAATACATGATTGTGGTGTTCTTTAGGGGATGAGGAATGTGCTCTTGCTAGAGGAGAGGAGTGCCAGCCAAGCAGGCTAATACTGGATTAGAGTGCAGCTTAGCCAGAAATGTAGCCCTGCAAGCCTGGACTGGGCCCTTATGTTGAAAACTGAGTCTTGCACAAAAAGTGATCCTGAAGAGAGTAGAGGAATTACTAAAAACATGTTGATTTTAAAGATTTTATTTAACAAAAAAAAAAACAAGGATCAAAATTTTACTCTAAATCCATCATAAAGAAATGTCACCTGCGGAGAATAGTGCTTACTAAAATGTGTAAATTACTAGTGAAAGATCCAGTGGCTACAGCGAGTGCACGGTCTGCATAGCAACAAGTGTCACCGAGTCCACCAGTAAAGCAAGTGAGTATAAAAGTAAGGTTTTGATGCCCGTTATATACTGTGTCATTTCTATAGCTGGTGGTCTTTAATTTGCCTCAAACCTCTAACCTGCAAAATCTCCTCTTTCCATAATGGGTTTCGGACCCTGTAACCTTCAATGAGCCTGAAGCTTGAGTTTATCTGTGTTTTTCCTGAAATGGTCAGTGGTGACACAGGGCTCTTTGTGTAACCTGTAGGTGCAGAGGGCTGGGTCTTAATGAATTAATCATGACACTCCGGCTGCTCTTGACCTTTTTACAAAGAACATGTATGCATTTCGTTTCATCAATGGACTGACGCATAATTGATTCATCAGCAAGGTCCTGCACCTAATACAGTTGGACGCACGTAGAACATAGGCCACATTAGCAATACGCTGCTCTCAAAGACTTATTAATTAGCCTGAAATATTGATGCATGCACTTTGCAGTGAGTGCATGACTGAACTGCAAGAGTGAGGGAGAGGACAATGGAGATCTTACCACAGTATTCATTTTTTTTATGGATGTGGTACTATTCAAGAGCACCCCAAAGAAAGAAACTAATACAATGACAGGACATATGGTATCATAAAAACAACAGCATGTAAGGAATAAAACAGCAATAGTGTCACCAAAAATATTTACTGTGAGAAAATAAGGCTGCACGGAAGAATAAAACAGCAATATGATAGCAAACAATAAAAATCAATAAAATGGCATCATTAAGTTCAGTGATAAGACGACAAAGGATACTAACTGCTATGGAAAGCAATCTATAAAAATTGATTTTGAGGTGAGATTTAAAAAACCGAGATCATGCCAGCAGACCAAACGTTAAATGAAAGACTATTCCAGCAGCCCGTGCAGCAAAATATCGATCAACCCTTCATTTTAATCTGAAGCGGCCAAAAGACTTGAACTGGCGGACCCTCAGAGGTCTCTGAGGATAGCTGGAAGTTCAATCTTCACTAATGTAATGATGGTACACTGTATTTAAAGGTAGAACTAATTTGTTTGATTATTTTTTCAAGGCTTTTGTGGGTGATATGGCTGTCGTGCATGCAGCAGCTTGGCCTAAAATATACGCAAACATGTTTGTGGTTGACTGTGTATCATTTTAGAGGTTTAGTCGAGGTCACTTGCCTTGCTGGACAATTTCCATATTTACAATGTCATGTCAGAAGAATTCATGTCAAGTGAGGTGGACTGAGGCTTTAGGCTGTCAGCAGGAGCTCACTTGGAGATGGCCGCTGTAAATGAATGGTATTGAGATTCCATGATTAGGCGCAGGTATATGCAAGTGTGAAGCACGCTCAGGTTTGTATTCTGTTGGACCATATCTGTTTGCAGGAGTGTCTGAGTCAGGTAGAGGCTAGTCTCCACCTAATTGAGGTCTCCTGGGTTAATGTGGTATACCCGATCCGTACTTCCTCCCTCTGGCTTTGTGATGTCAAGTCTTCATGTCGCTTAACTCCAAGTCCTCCCTCTCTGGAATGACTCCATCCTGGAGTTGACAAAGCATGAAATGAGGGGTGGATCGGGTACAGTTGCCAAGGGACTTTTTCCGCTGCGAAAGGCAAACAGTGTCCCAAGCCCTTTGTGTCACTCTTTTGCAGTTTATTTTGCTCCGTTAATCTCTTGGGCAGGTTGACATGAAAAGCCAATAGCTTGAAAATGGATGGAGCACAGCTAAGGTGTTATTTACTGCAAGGTATTAAGTCACATTTTTTTATTAAATGAAACCTTATATTACCACATGACCACATTCAGAATAAACTTTTTTTTTGTAAATAGAGATGGCCAGTAAGAACATATAGATACATTTTTTGTGTAGATAACTAGAAATAAAGGCCAAAGCAAAAGAGGATGTAACAAACTTGGTTAAGGCATTGATACATGAGATATTACCATCACCATATTACTATTAAAACTGTTTCCAGCATGATTTTTGGTATAAAACTAATAATGATGCTTACAGTCAAGTAAACACAAATAATGCAGTTATTATACATAACAAACAACTTACAGCACATGACAACACACCCACAAAAATACATACAAACATAAACTTTACAGGCAAGAAAAGTACAAATAGATAATATATTTAAACACACATTGTTGCCAATATATGATTTCACTCATTTGGCCAAATGCTTTGGTATTTGTCTGCCTGACATTGCTACTACTATTGACATGACTTTATGCACTATAGGCTGTGTGATGAAAGATTTTCCATTTCAAGCAGTTAAATCTCTTTAATTATCTTAAAACCAAGACAGTGCAGTCACATCTTGGCATCACTGATGTCACCAATCACCCTCCATCCACCATCACCAATGTCATCTTGTTTCTGTTGTGGGCTGGAGTCTGAATTAAGCAGTATGTGAAATAACTTAAAATTTCAGCTGTAAATGTTATGTAAGGCTCATACACCAGGGAGTAATTATATCCACATTAGTCTCTGTGGAATAAAAAAATTTATCTTTTGATATTTTTCTTTTAAATTAAACCCAGGGCTGTACTTCTTGGCCGGCTAATTATATGATTTTTTTTTTTGTACAGAGTGCAGTAGTGTTGACTGCAAAGTTAAGGGACTGCAGATGACAATTAGCCTGTATGTCTAAATCTGGCACATTTACATGAACCTGTGTGCCCATGTTAATTAATGTGCATTGTCCCTTCTTAAATAAAATAAACACAAACATTAAGTGATCAGCTGGTTGCAGACTTTGCCCATTTTCACCCTGCAAGTGATGGTGCCTAAGGATAGCAATGCCAGTCAGTTGGCCAGTCTGTCCTTTTA
This sequence comes from Maccullochella peelii, assembly GCA_002120245.1. Taxonomy (NCBI): domain Eukaryota; kingdom Metazoa; phylum Chordata; class Actinopteri; order Centrarchiformes; family Percichthyidae; genus Maccullochella; species Maccullochella peelii. Next base: position 86,123 of record LKNJ01000516.1, read on the forward strand.
AAACAAATACCTTTTCAACTACACACAAGACTGCTGTGAAATTAGGTACAGATAGATATCCACGCTCCCCAGAAGATGCTTCCTGAGGATTTTTCTATCCCCCTGATATTTTCTGTAGTGAAAATATTTCTGTAGTAATTAGGCCAAACTTTCCATATGTACATACAGGATATCAAAATTGAATGCCATGGGATGAGAGGATAAAGCCTTTTGATTTTGATCTCCACATGACCCTTTCCTGTAGTGCCACCCTCAGGAAAAACTTCACAATTTAGCCTGACTGATGATAAGGCTATATGGATAGCAAAGTCATCAGTGTTGTCCTTTCCATCCACCATGTTCTCATTGTGAGGTATAGTGAGACATGCAACCTCCAGGGGCCTTTGTTGTTTGTTTTTTAGTGTTTCAGTTTCTGTTTATCAGCTGTACAGATGCCGGAGCTCCCCACACAGTATATCAAATTCCTGTATATCAAATATCATAATATTATTTTAATAGAAACCTATAAGGCAGCCCAGTAGCTCTGATATGATGAGTCATACGCCATCCCTCCTCTCCACTGATGTAACTCTATGGCACTGAGGCCTGGGAGCAAAGGCTATCGGGTCGATAGCATGCAAACACACTGGACACCCTCTGGCCTGCCACTGTGTAATCAGACAGAAAATTAGACCCAATTCATGGCTCCTCAGGACTCTACTCCCACTCTCTATGTCACTGATGCATTGTGATGCATACACATGCACAAGCATGCACAAACGTGCACACACAAATGCATTTGAATGATTTATTAATGTCCGCTAAAGAAACCCAAGAGACAAAGGGACATAAATAGTAGTAAAAGTTGTGCGACAGATTTACTACACTGGCAAGACGTCTGTCCCTCTGTTTTCTCACTCTGTCTTTCCAGTAACACACACACACACACTTAACCTTGAACTTCAAACCTAAAAAAAGGACAGACTTTTGTCCCCATGAAATTGCTAGTTTCCTGTGAATCTCCGAATGAAAACCACTATACTGTATGGTGAGGTAATTACTGAATGTACATCTATTGATAATTGGACAAAATAGAACACAATAAATACATAACCTTAACCAAGTCCTAACCCTCAAACAGCCCATTGAAGAAGTGAGCCAAGAAAAGTTTAAAGCTTAAAGTGGTCCTCACAAAGATAGAGGCACAAGACACACACACACACCTCAAGTTTATGAAGTGTTTTCTTTGTAAAGCAAGCATGTCATTTTTCATTAGCAACAACCTTTATGGTTCTCTGAAACCCAGTACAACATGTAGATTAGGCTTACACATTACTACATGATATGGGGTTCATTATAGTTATTTGACTTTACGATCAATATATATTGACAGTGAAAGCAGCCAGTCAGTGAAGAAGTTCATTAATGACATCACCAATTAGAAATTTGAAGGTTTCAGAATATAGAGACTCTGATGATCTAAAACAGTCAGGAAAAGTGAATGGGGCATAGGCAGTCACTACAGTATTGCTCTCTTTTGGAAGAACCAATGCAGGCAATGCATTAAAAGAAAAGCAGACAATTAGGAAATGACAGCATCAACATCTAGTTGTCTCAAATGTCATTAAAATCAAGCATCGCACAATGCATATTTGAATGGTTCAGAGAGCGAAACTCAAGTTTAAATGAAGTCACCAGTCGATAGGAAGCTTTCCTCCAAACCTGTTGAGCCCTCAGCCACGTCAGTGTAATATAGCGATCAATCAGCAATCATTGATGAAAAGCATTACAAATATCTTGAATTGACTGATTGGACCAAAGGAGCACTGGACAATGGTAAAATAACTAACTGGGAAAGAGGAAGGGAATTAAATGTCATCACTAATCAATAGAATATTTCCCTTCGACCAGCTAATGGCTATCACAAGTGCAGGATCAATAGATATAGATGATGGAAAACAGCACAAAATGTTTCTATTCAGTTTTTCTTTTTCCCACTAAATGTTTATTCTTAATTTTTTTTATTCTTATAATATTGAATACTTTATAAAAAGACCCCACTCAGACTGTCCATGCTCTCCCTGGAGATCCTGATCCTCTTAGATATCTCCATAGTTCAGTCATATCACTGCACAAGACCTTCGTCGTATAATACCGTCTCTGAAGGGATTAGAGCAAAATGAAGTACAGCATCTGCTTTCCAAAAAACGTCCCTGCCATGCAGCACATTAGTCTCTGTGGAGCATACTGTAGTCTCAGAGTTCAGAGAGGAGACACTGATGGGACAGCGTCAGCTGGCCGTTGTCCTCCCACACAGCCTTCTCAGTATTCAACATGAGCCACTTTTACTTAATGAAGAAAGAGAAAGCACGGAGCTGAGCGTGAACCAAGCCACCTCAATTAAAACTTCAAACAACCCCCGCATGAGGATGGCGACAAAGCTGAATATTTGATTGAGAGCAGTTCTGTCTTTTCAGATTTTTTTTATCCCCTATTCACGCAGACAGTGAAAGGTGGAATATTTTAGCAATGATGGCAGATGCAGAAGGTCGTACGTAGCCCCGTCACAGGGGAGAAAATCCAACAACCTGTATTTTTTTAGACCTGTGCCCATAAATCTTGTTTTTCGAATATTCATGAATTAATAAAGCATATAAAATCCCTACAAAAAACCCAATTTTGGGGGTTTTAAAGTGAAATATAAAATTTCCTGGTCTGAAGCTGGTTGGTTTGGTGCTAGGACAGTAAGATTATGGCCCCCATTTGGCAATTAGGGGTGAAGTGTCTTCCTCAAGAATACTCAAACAGGTAGGCGTACGTGCTGGAGATAAAATACAGATACATTTGGTTGAGGCACTAACTATCCAAGAAGAGAAATCCTCTTTTTTCTTGCCCCCACTAATGCTAGGACAGAGCACAAAACAGCATCCCTTGAGCTGGTGGGCATTAAGTGTCTCGCTCAAGGACATTTAAGAGGGCGGCCACTTGCCAAGCTACACTTCTTGAAGATATAATTATCTCTATGTCCATTGCGAATAAATATCCATAAATCTGCTTAGGAATGTAACTCCAGAACTTGCCTGAGAATCATCACATTTTTGAGTTTTCTTCAATATCAAAGTAATCCAGTAATAGTTGTCTGTACATTGCAAACAGGAACTGCTAATAGCTAATTCGGCATACTTTACATGGTGCCAATTTGCCAAAATGTATAACAAATATAAGTAAAAAGAAACAGGACTCAAGTTGTAGCCCACAGCGTAACTCACTGAATCCATGGCAACATTATACATGAGCATTATACTGCCTCCACCTCAATACAATTGAGGTGAATTGAATTTCATTTAAACAAGCAAGCAGTTGCCAAGCTTGAACCCTGCTCCTCCATTATTTAGCAGGCAGGTCTTACTACCTTTAGTTATTTACAGTATTTAATCATTTATTTCCTTTTTGGCTCCTTCTTTATTAACTACATCGATATGGGCCAGTTGCCCAAAGCGTATTCCTGCTGAGGCTTCTCCACTGCCTCAATAAGTTTCCCAAACAATAATTGCTTTCACAGAACAGAGGGAGATACAGTGTGGCTCCCAGAGCATGAGGATCTTTCCCAGAAGACACTCTTCTCCACAGTAACTTTCTGTGCTCTGCTGGCTGCTTGCCTAATTAAAGGTCAGTTAGCTAGCTGGGTGCCAAAGCAACATAAACACATTAAAGGGAAATGCCACTCAATAGTGATGAGTTGGGGACATCGGGTACTGTGTCGCCTTACCTGGAACACCAGTATCACTCTTCAGGTAGGGCTCATGGAAGATAATGAGTTCATACTAATTCAACTGCTCGGTGCCTTTCAGCTGTCAGAGCAGTTTAACGTGGGCACATGAACCTTTTTAGCAGAGTTAAAGGATTCATCCTTAGACTTAAGGCTGTGTTTTGATACAGCGGATCATCTATCTTTTGCACGTGTGCTTTCCCCCAGTGAGCATGACTTGGGTGAGGATGACATCTACGACTGTGTGCCATGTGAGGACGATGGGGATGACATCTATGAGGACATCATTAAGGTGGAAGTACGACAACCCATGGTGAGAGCTTTGTGTCACAATCACTGCCCTTTTTGTCATTAGGGATGTTTTTTTCAATTATTGATTATGTAATTGTGTCAGGTGTTTGTCATGTTGTGAATCAGATACCTGCTGAAGGTCAACAACTGAAGCATTTTCAATAGTCGCCTTAGACTTAGACGCCTGTCTACCTTAATTTTACTTATTGCATGTAAGTCTATTCTCTATTACCAGAAAGGATGTAACGAACAAAGGAAACACACACTTGGATTACTACCTTAGATTGTTTCTGTGGTGTGCATTGTCATTGCCTTTGGGGCTGTCGTATAGTATTTGCATGACGTCATATCTCTAAACGCACTTAGGTGTCTCTGGCATAACTGGTGATAAATTTAACTTCTGACTTGTGCTGCTCTGCCTTTCCCATGCTGCAGATCAGATACATGCAGGTGAGTCCCCGCTGTGCTTGTGGCTCACCCCACCCTGTCAGCTAACTCGCTCCACCACTTCATTTAAAACAAACTCATAGCATCCCAAGAGAATGACCTGCCAATTAGATTACTGACCTGTTGCATAAGGGAAAAGGGAGACCCCATCTGGTTCAAAGTCTGACTCAGTGCCCGTTGGAGACGGGCTGTGACTTCAGCTCGGTGACTGCAGTGTTAACTGACGTCAGCGAGGACCGCCAGCTGCCACATCCAACCTCAAAGCCCGAGACAAATAAACATTATCCTGCTGGCTTTCAGCCTTGCTTTTCATTGGTTGACTACAGGTTATTCAGGCCTGGAGTGGACTTGTATTTCTACATTGTTAGCCCCACTTTTTTGTATTATCAGCGCTGGTTATCAACAGCCATCTCTCTCCCAGATGGCTTAGTTAGTTATTCCACGGTGGAGCGGCTCATATCACTGCCACGGCATAGAAAATCTGTATAAAAATGAAAACTCTGTCTATGTGAGTTTTTTACCGTGGTCATTTGGGCGAGTCACTCTCAATATGCACTACAGTATATTGTTCTATATAAAACACGTGTATATATACATATGTTTGCACATGGAGACTCATGAGAAACACTTTATGTAGATAAGTTTGTATCTTTTTCCCATCCTTCACCGCCCCCTCACAACGTGCCTGCTTTGCATGGCTATGACTTAAAAACCCTTGATTCATCTACATATACATACACATGGCTTGTTCAGCCAGCCTGCCCACACATACAATGACACACAAAAGCACACTAGCTCACACGCCTCCATTTCTCTCCAGTGCCAATGTCATCGCCACCTCACTTTACTCTAGCCATGCCTATAGCTGCAGTCAAGTCAGTGTGGGTGGACATTTTTATCTGGTTCAAGTTGATTTGGAAATCAGGTCTGCTTTAATTAAACACACTTGTTTTTTAAAAATGTTTGTAGAGCACAGTCCAACCTGAAGGACAGTGCTGTAGCTCCTTAACTGCGCATTGTGTTTTCTGACTATGTCTGAGCACAGACTTCAGATGTATTTTTCCTTTTTTTCCAGCAGCTATTGGTTTCCATTTATTTTCAGAGAGTATGAAAATCAATTAGCAAATCCAATTGATTTTATACCCAGGATTCCCTGGAAAGCAGCATTGATAATGAGTGGATTATCCTGGTGAACCAAAGTAAAACAGACTCTTGGAAACCTGCGTGAGTCGTGTAATCCATCACGGTCAACATCAAGTCGGCATTCATTTTTGTCAATGTTACGTTATGGTTGCATGGTAATGCAGTTTAAATGTAAATTGGTTGGAAAAGTCTGCACTGTATTATCTCACACAGATAATGCGATTTGACAGATTACACAACTCAAGCAATTTTTCAATGGAAATCAATGGCTGCCTGGAATGGTAGAAAATATCACAAAAACAAGAGAACGGTGTGCAGAATGCTTAGCTGTGATGATGTATGTGTTTCAAGAATTGGCTGAAACATAAAAAAACACTGGTATGGTCCTTTAAAATCCCAAATACTGTTTGTATGTTACAAATTTTGATACTGAATGGGACACTTGGCATTAGCTTGAACTCCATTTTTGTAATTTTAATTCCTTGCATGATATAGATATTACTTAAAATGCTAAAAACAGTAATCGCAGGGTAAAAAATGTAGACCTGAACTATATTGAAAATATTATCAATAATACAAAATTGTCCTGACTGATATATTTCCTATTCTCACCCTAGAAAATGGGTATGACAGAAGATGACAAGAGAAATTGCTGCTTAGTGGAGATCCAGGAGACAGAAGCAAAGTACTACAAGACTTTAGAGGACATTGAGAAGGTGAGTGTCACAATGTGTGTGTGTGTGTGTGTGTGTGTGTGTGTGTGTGTGTGTGTGCTGTATGTGCACTTACATTTGAGTGTGTTGATGTGCGCACATTTTTATACCGGCACAAGCAATGTCGTGATAGAGTTTCCTTTTGTCACTTCTTCTTTGTTGGTGTCTCAGGCCTCTGGGCCGGGTCGCAGCATGGAAATGTCAGCTATTGGCAGATTCATCGGGGAGCACAAATGTCACAGGAGCAGATCGATGCGTTTATTATTGGCTCAGCCCCCGCAGGAGTGATCCCGGGGGCTTTCAGTATAGACACACACATCACAGGTGCAAGGACATATATACGTGAACACACACAGTCAACAAGTGTAGGGGAGTAAAAAGGAATCCATTACTTATTACACATTTTGCATATTACATCTCCTAAAGTTGTAATGAGATGAGAAATTTACATCATCATGTTGTTCACCTGCCCAAACATCTCTTTAATTCTTCCTGTGTTACTGCAGCATCACAGTAGTTAGTGATTACAGTAGCAGTGTTTTATCAGACACCACTATTGTCAACACTGCTGCCAACAAATGCCGATAAACTCAAGGTGCACCGCTGTAAAACAGCAAATTCTGTCTGCTTAAAGAATCACAAACTAACACACACACACACCCACACCAGCTCTTTGAGTGTGATAATGAACCATTGTTGAGATCAGCGCTGCTAACACATCAGTTTCCACGTTGACAGATTTCACTCGCGATTTGATGGAGCGCCACAAATCACCCACTCTGCTAATTTCATTAAACAAAATGTGTATCCTGTGTTTCCCACGTCAGGCCAACACAAAACTGAATGAGAATAAATAACCTTCTTATGATCAGAGGACTCGTTAAGCTTAATTGAGTTGGGGTTAATAAAGCCCGCCATCTCTTCAGTGCTTCTTAGTTGATCCATTTGTTATTATTATGATGATGGAAAGTGACAACCATAAAACGTTAGAGAAGCAGGTTTTTCTTCTGTAAGCACAAGTGCAGCGTAGAGAACAACTGTATAGTGTGTATTTATGGCAGATACAATCACACACCCTGTGAAAAACAATATGGTGGCTCCATCTTTAAAAGTGTAGCCTGGTATTGATTTCCATTTGCTGCTGCAGTGCTGCCAGACCTTTATTTCATTGTATCACTACATTTTTGGCATGAAAAACTGACAGTACTTGTTTTTTTAAGAGGAACTTAAGTTATATTTTCTCTTGAAAAACGCACCTTTTCACTGATTTGTCTCTTGTTTCTCTTTAGAATTACATGATCCCGTTGAAGCAAGTCTTGAGTCCACAGGACATGGAGGCTATCTTTGTCAATCTTGAGGTGAGTAACCACTCAAGCAAAGAAAATAAAGTCCACGCAGCATGCCTGGATGTGTCGCACACCAAGTGAATAATTCAATATGTGTATGAATGGCTGAATGAATGATAGGGTGTGTTGTATATATGTATAATAGGGGCGTAACAATATGCAAAATTCACAGTTCGATATGCACTGAGATTCTGGCGTTATGGTTCAGTGTTTTCATCACAGTGTGGGAAAACAAAAGATTCCATTTCTTTTCATTTTTTTTGAAAAACTAAACAGTAATTCATTCTTAACTCTTGCTGTACAACTTGGTCAATGATTAATTTACAAGAAATCAAAAAGCAACATTTCAGTGTTGCGCCATTTCAGTATGAACACCATCTAATCATGTATGTCCATGACATATCTCTCACAATAGGCAATACATATAAAAATGCTGATTAGCTGCCTTTACATGGACAATATTTCTTCAACCTGATTGAAATCATTCTCATTAGAGATTTCAACTGTTTACTTGGACACTAAATAACGGGATCCGATAAGATGTGCGTTTACATGCCCGAAGCATTTATTCAGAACATAACTCTTTTGACATGCGCAAAGTGGTTCTGCCCTCTTTGAAGTGTCTAATCTGCTGGAAAGCAGAACAGAGCAGTTTTGTTTTGCTGCCGCCATGTTTCTGTCCCTCCTGAAAACTCATTCACGTCACCTAACGTTCCGCCCACGTGGGGCAAACATGCGCAGAATATATTTTTTCCAACCAGAGAGAAACGATCAGATTAAGCGTTTACATGGTTATTAGGCGCTAATGTTTTCCTATTGAATGGATTATCAAAGGTTTACACCACCCCTCTCAACCCAATTGAAAATTCCTTCAGATTAGGCCAGATCGGGCCAGTCTCTTCCAATTGAGGTGGTTACATGAGGCGTTTTTATTCAGGCACGGTCTGTGTCAAGCTTGCTCAGATTTGTTCCAGATCATCACACGAGCAGAGCCACACCGCCAAACTAAAATGCATATTGCTGCAGTAATATAATGTGAGTGTCCTGACTGAAATGTTTTTGTGAGCCATTTTTAAAGATGTACGTCCTCAGTAGGAACCAATGGGTGTAGTAATAATCATTTGAATCATACGGCATACCGAGCTGACATATAAGGAAAGTCCTGTACTGAATGTTTTGGGATGAATACAAGTTCCACTGCACACCTAATGTACTGTATATCCTCAGAAATTACTATCTACAGTATATACAGATCTATCGATGTGTGTAACTCTGTATAAAGGAAGGAATATGCATCAGGAGGGGTAGATTCTAATGTTTATTGTGATGTTCACTCAGGATGTAATCAAAGTCCACTTTGCCCTCCTGCGAGCCATCGACCTGAACATGGTCAGTGGAGGAAGTGGGCTGGGGAAGATCTTCCTCGACTTCAAGGAAAGGTTAGTAACCTGAAATTTGCATATGTTGTTGGTCTATGCACATGCACATGTTGTTCTTTTTTGGGTTATGTATATAGAGTGTTAAAATCCACTTTTAGAGGAGATAGAGAGGAAGCACTTTCAATATTCAGGAGGCTCTGTCAAGTTGAGTATCCACAGATCCGGCGGAGGATTGTTGGGATTAGTGTCCAAAGGATAAGTTAATTAAAACAAAACATGTTAGGAGGAAAATGCTGAGAGAGCATGTAACCAATTGTTCCCCATTTGAGCAAAACCATGAAAGTAAATCCACTCAAGACTGCATTGGCTTGTTAGTTATATCCCTGAGACACATCCACATCATTTTCTTTGTTATATATTATACTCTTTGCATTTGTAGTTCATCATCTCTTCTAAAAATGTATTCTTCTCTCTCATCCAGCAAATTTTGTCTGTAATATTAAGTTTTATTTTCTTAAACATGAAAAAATAGTGCAGTAAGAATAGTTTACCTTGTTTCTGCAAAGTATATAAATAAATATAAAGTATTTGAGATTGAACATTCTTGAAACAAGTTGAAATATTCTTACTGCACAAACAGATTATTTCATTTGTTTTAAGAAAGTAATGTTTAAGGACTCTATTTTAGACAGACGTGACTTCATAAGATGGAGATTTCTGTGTTGGGAGTATAAAACGCAGTGAAGCTGAGGTTTATTGGCGAACAGGGTTTTCTCTCAGATGGATCTCCATCTTGCCCAGCTGCTGAGCAACGTGTGGATAATTTGCATCCCTGTGGGGGTGCAGTGATTTGCCTCCCTGCTGTGCCGAATGTGGCTGCTTCATAGGTAATGGTAATGATGGTGATGATAGGTTCTGGCCCCAGTCATGATTCCATACACAGCCATGGGATATGCCCCTCTCCTCGAATGATACAGCCATTACTGCAAGAGTGAGTGACACACTTTGCTGTGTGTGCTTATGTACCTGTTCTTGCATACATAAGTATGTATTATATTCCTCTGCAACGTGATCCTGATAGGACATATTTTATTTCCTCCTCCTCATCCTTCCAACCTGAATCAGGCAGTCACAGTATTTCTTTGGGCGACGTCAGTTTGCATAGGTAATAGGCTTATCGCAGGCCTCTTCCTTAAGCCTAGAGGGCCATGTAACACAAAGTTGGTGTGACACTAGAGACTCTTTTCCTACTAATAGACAGAGGCAGGCATACACTCTCTTCCTCTATCTCACACGCATGCACACACTCCTACTGTTACTCCTTCCTCGTTTAGCTCGTCGGACTCTCTGATCTGATTGACCAGTGGTCGGAAATCTTCATTTGCACGCAATCCCAGATAAGATCCAGCTAGCCAAAGGTCCCTGTGAAGGACTGGGAGGTTGTCACATGAAAGCTCAGAGAATGCACATGGAGAAACAGAAACAGGGGGAAATACAGGGAGAGAGTTAAGCAGAAACAGTAGTTTCTACAGTTCCATCATTCACATTGTTGATTGAGTAAATTCAGCCATTTTCTTCCTGATGTTTGTGATTTTAGCCTTGTTTTTGGATGTCTCTATACAAAAAAGGATGGTAAAACTGGTTTAGAGTAAGTGCCTTGTTGAGGTTGAAATCATTACAAATCATTACAAATCCATAATAATTTTTTTTTGGTTGGTTTCTTTGTGTTTTTGTTTTTACTTAGTGAGGGGGTCATATTGCAAGGAAATCTTCATCACACAGTTGTGCAGGAATGTGGTTTTGATGGTGATAAAATAAACAGATTGGAACTGAAGACATCCGTGTGGTTCTTATCGATCACCTGCAGTGGGTTACTACTCATAAGTGAATCCAGCATAGAAACAGCAGGAAAGCTACAGCTTCCTCACAGATGATATGAAGGCATTTCGATTTGCTTCAGCTTACATTAACCGTGTTGGGCACGGACATAAAAAACAGAATGCCTGTTGGATTCAGGTTGGGTTTGGTTACTATTCTCTCGGACTCAGGTCGGGTTCGGACAGAAATATGCAATCTACCCAGTTGTTTTGCAATGAATTTGAACCTCCTGTCTCCGACAGGAATATCTAACATTTACCTTCTATTCATAAACAAATTTGCAGATGACATCCCGTTCATTGTTAAGCTTTACCTTTTAACGACATTCTCCAAAATGCAACGGCGGGTTATTTTAAGAAAACGGTTCATTAGATTTGCAGATTCTGTGCGTCACAGGCTTTGACTCTCGGCATGTGATTGACATGTATACCTGCCTCATTTATGAGCCTCTGCGGTGTCTTGTCTCTGTGGCGATAAACAACAGTGACCAGGGGATTTGGACTCACCCAGCAGCGCTCTCATCAGGCATCTTGGTGGTTTTCTTGAGGACCTGGCTTGGCATAATTAATTTGGTTATCTATGCTTGTAAGTCCCTGTGACCTTTACAACAATGTGCTTGTATCTTTTTTTCGCACGTCGGTGCAAAAGATGAAAAGCTTTTTTTTCCCTATTTGTCATTGAACTGAATGCCACGCTGAAAATGTCACTGGTTTATCTCGACTACTTCTCAATTCTTAAACAGCCAGAACCGGGCTGAATGGAAAAGTACACTCAGAGGAAGCTCTATAAACTAAATGGGCACCTAAGTACGCACTTGTTGATATCCTCATTTGCGATTTTCCCCAACTCATTTCCATCCAGTAATCTGGCTCCCTGATATCCTTGCAGTGCCTAATCATGTTCGTACTATGAGCCTCTTTATTGGAGGTCTTTGTTCTATGTTCTCCTCCATTTGCCGTGCGCTAGATATGTTGAGTGGAGGTGAGGGGGTCCCAATGCCATGTGTCAGAGAATATTAGCTGGCTCCACAGCCTGTCACTTCTGGTTTGCTTGGAGATTTCCTCAGTCGCCTGGCTCGGCTCGCAGGGCTCCGCGAGGGGTGGGGGTGAAGGCCCAGAGCGCAGTTACTCAAAATTGCATTTTCTGTGAAATAACATGCACGGCAGCATACTCATTATGAAAGAGGCCAGCACAGCAGGGCGATATCACTGGCACTGAAAACAATACAAACAACAAGTTTTTACTGCACCAGCAAACTCTCCAACCCAAAGGAAAACTGCCTCAGATATCTCTGCTGTTTAGAAGATTCTGTACTGCTCTTCTTTTTGTGCCTGTTTGCAAACTTCTTTTTCAATTTTGGACTGCTGTAGGTTTAAAAGTGCCAATTAGCTCTATTAGAAAAGAAAAAAGTCAGCTTTTGTTTGCAAGTACAAACTTGAACATGCACAAGACCAGCAAAGGCAGGGAAGAAGCTAGTAAAAATGGATGCAAACAATGCCTAAAAAATGAGCTTTGCAAATGTTTTATGAGGAAGGAAATGCATTCAACACTTTTGCTGGACCTCAAGGATACGCACAATGCATTTTGGTGAATAACACTCAATGTAAACATACATTTTGTTTGTTTACAAGAAAACTTCACGGCTCCCTCATCAGCTTCCATGTTTTGTCAAGAAATCTTACCCAATTCATCTTTACAATTTTTAGTAATGAGTGGAAAATTGACATTTGCTCAAATGCATAAGAAGGCATAAAAACATTGTGATGAGCCCGGTACTTACATCAAACCAGGCAGCGTTTGCATCAATAATGCTCCACGCTAGCAAATATTGGACCTTTGGAATCTTAATCCAATTGTTTTATAACAGTTTGAATGCTGAAAACCGTTTTATAACGAGAGATGTTTAGAGTAATACTGTGATCATTTTATCCCCTTTTGAAGCTCTTCAGATGTTACTTAAGTTGTTTTGGCTGATATGGAGCTTCATTAGCTTAGGCTTTGCAAATTAAAATTTGCAATTTAATTAAGATACTGAGTTCAGAGTTGGGATTTTTTTAATTTTAGATACAGTTTTTATTCAAGCAGAGATACAAGGAGAAAACAGGATAGTCGTTACCTCTCACAACAATGTGCCCAAACGTGGTGTCAAGCAGTGTTCTTATCATCACGTCACGGACTAAGGATGGAGTAAGTACTGGGCCAAGAGTGGATGCATGCTGCAGTGTGCTTATGTGTCATTAGCTCTTTTATTCCACTGCCTGTCTCAGTGAAGAGGACAAAGCCTCTGAATAGCCTCTCAAGTCTCAGACGAAAGGCTGTTATTAAATGTGTAAATATATAACTTGTTTCCTCACAACATGGCATCTGAAGATCCAGTTATTGTTTGACTAGTTGTGTGGGATTTAGTGACCTTGGATGTGATATTTTGGTGCCAGAAAAAAATGCTTTCCTTCTTTTCTTTATGCCATGAAGACACTGAAAACTGTACAAATTACCTTGTACATCAAGGCCATTAATAAGAACATTAAACATTTCTAACCGCAGTTAGCTGCTTCACCTTCATTTTGTTAAAGTGTAACTCCACCCTCAAATTCTGCTAGATCCCTCTCTCCCAGCAAATTTTAAAAAATTTAACAAGTGAGGGAACAACGACTGTAGGAGGTGTGGCCTCGTGGCTACCTAGTGTGTGAGTCAGTGGACACAGGGAGACTGACTGACACTGATTAGAGTCTTTTTGTATATAAATTTCATGACATAAACAGGTCCCAACCGAGGATGTCAGCATTGGCCTCCAGGTTCAGGGCTGATTTAAAACAGTAGATGGCGCGTTGAGACATTTTCAACCCATGAAATGCTTTTATACATTTGGTAAGAAATGTCAATATTAACACCAGCATTGATGTGTTTCATCACAGTACAGTCATATCTCTTACAAAAAACACTTAAAAACACATTTAATTGTGCAATACCTCTTTTAATCTTTACTTTAACTTTTAAAATGTTTCTATTATCGTTTCTACTCATGACTGCCAGTAATATCTCACATCACTTAAACTCATAAACTGCTATAATGATTCCCACATTCACACCAGCTTCAGCTCTTTGGATTCAACTTCTTAAAAGAAGACCTTCATGCCACATTGTGTCCTGATGACTTACTATATGATGGGTGTCTCTGACACGTGCCCCTGGATCCTCGGTACGCTGCGCAGTCCGCCTGCTGTCTTATAATTGATCATGGACCCATTAATCTCAATCACTTTGTCGTCCCGGAGCGGCAGGAGCTGAGGGGAGCTTTCTCCCTGAGTGTGGATCAAGTCTTAATCAGGGGATTGTTAGCCAAGGGCCAGTTTAACCAGTGTAGGAGCCTCACTGCAGGAGGGCTGTAGTCAAAACTCCGCCTGAGCACCAGTGAATCTCCAGTGATTGCTGGTGGATCTCTTGTGGCGCAGAGGATGATGGTTCAGTGTTCCACCTCTGGAAAACACAGCACTGAATCACAGCTTTACAGCCTCAACATTGCTAGAGGATTTAAATTATTCATTTAAAGAGATACTTTTTTATTATAAATGGAGTTTCAGTTTATACTAATGTGTTTTGGGAGCAGTGGAGTCAAGGTGCAATCATTGAAAAATATATTTACAGTAATAAGTTTTATTACACATGGCATTTCATCATTTGTAAAATAGTGTCATTTCTTGTTTTAACCAAACTTTAAGGCAGGATAACTTTTACTGAACAGAGGCAATTGTGTCGACTACAGAGATAATGGTAAATGATAAAACGATGTATAACCTAACACAAGTAGAAAACAGTTATAAAGTGAAGTGACTTCGTAATGTCAGTTAGACAGCAATATCCAGCTAAAGTTTGCTAACATTAGCCACAATAAGCAAATAAGTATGTTTTATTGCTTATGAATTTAGAGTTTGGTTTATGAGAGGGAGATTGTTGTGTTACTTGTTTCAAAAATTACATAGTCTGGCTTTAATGTACAACATTTGTATATTCAACGCTCATTTTTCAAGTCCAAAAATCCAGAAATGTATCCAGTTTTATTTTAAATACTAAAACTGTGTTAACATGGGGTGGGGGAATAATTATTACTGCAATTCAGGTCAAATGTGTTTTTAAAAAAATACATTCATTGCAATAATATTATTTTGCAATGCTCTAGTTACCATTTATTTTTAATTGTGTTACTTATTTGGAGAGATTCTGTGTAGTGCTGCAACTAACGATTATTTTCATTTTTGATTAATCTGCTGATTTTTTTCTTAATTAATGGATTCATAGTTTAGTCTATAAAATGTTTAAAAAAAAATAGTGAAAAAAGCCGCTTGTAATTCTGATAGCCCAAAGTGACGTCTTCAAAATGCTGGTTTTGTCCAACCAACAGTTCAAAACCCAAATATATTTAATTGAGTATAAGAAAAGCAGCAAATCATCACATTTGAGAAGCTGGAACCAGCATTTTTCTAGTAAAAAGAAATGTGTTGATCGCTTTGTTTACTCTAAACTACAGTGGACTATTTCCTATTGCAGTAGGGAACACAACCATTTCTGGATGCATGAAGCCTTAGAGTGAAAATCACTTTAAACCGATATGCTGGTTTAAAAAATATGGGTATTTGTCAATGAAAATATGTCAAAAATAGTGAGCCTTAAACTTAAAATTAAGCACAAAACATATACAGTACATCTTTGTGTGAGTGGAAAGAGCAGGAATCATGTGACGTAGTTTTATTTCCTGTAGTTGCACCACTGCTCCGTCATGCAAACTTCCCCTGGTCAGCCTGTTTGCGGTGCTGCACTTCTCTGTGCAGCAGATCCATCAGAGGCTTGATTAGACTTCAGGGTGCCAGCGCTCTGCACCACCTCACGATTCAGATTAAGAGACCAGAGTGCCAACTCTACAGGAAGGGGGTGGTTTAGCACTATACCAACCGTGCCAATGCCCTACTTTGA
Source organism: Maccullochella peelii (assembly GCA_002120245.1). NCBI lineage: Eukaryota > Metazoa > Chordata > Actinopteri > Centrarchiformes > Percichthyidae > Maccullochella > Maccullochella peelii. The sequence goes on from LKNJ01000516.1 coordinate 102,036, forward strand.
CTCAGTGAGTGAGCGAGAGGAATGTGTGCCATGACGTGTAGTGGCATCCTCCAGGCAAGATGACTTTGAACTTCTTCCCAGCTGAACCCACAGATCTGTGTCAGGGTCCCATTGTAATGTCTAATGAATGCAGCTCTCATATCCTCACTGCTCGAAAATTAAGAGATTCTTCTCCTCACACGCTGATAAGAGCAACTCTGCAAAGCAGCTGATATGAAACAGCGTCTTTCATTAGTGCTCTGTGATTACAGCTTGTTGGCAAAGGGATGCCGCCCCTCCAAATATTGCCCTGGGATCAGAATCCAGTCATTACTTATTCATGGTATTCACATATATTCCTAATCATAATATATTTATTCACATATTCATTTATCTGCCCCCTATAGTGCCAAATGACTCTCAGGCTGACCTCTCAAATTGTGTTATTAATCTTAAAATTAATGTGCGGTGTACTGCCTAAAGGCTTCAAGACACTAACCAGTTCACAGCTAATTGTGGACTCAAACATCTCCTTTGTCTCTTTGTTTTTACAAAGATATATTTCCCACATTTTGAAAATCAAGACGAGCCTCATTAGTCCTTGTAAGCCTCGTTTTTTAGACTTTTAACAGTACCGTGAACAGGTTTATTAGCCCGCTTGTCTTCAAATGGTCCCGTACTCGCAGAGAAGAAGCAGACAATATCTGAATCAATACCTCAGCTGTAGATTTCTCTTAACAGACATTCATGTTTCATCGTTTGGAGCTGGAACATTTGTAAGATGTGTTCGGCTGCAGAGGGTTTTGTGGGAGTAAATGTAGTCAACATTTTAAAAATGAAAAATGCAATCAACAAGCCAGAGCCTGTGGTTATACTTCTTTTCAATTCTTATGATTGATAAACCGAATTGGGTCTTTACTCTTTTACCGCTTTTACAGCTTTCTTTACTTTTAAGAAAGAATTGAGTTTGATGTAATAGAGAGCCTTCAGAGAATAATTGGAGATATGTTTTTAATGACTCACAGTGAGGTGTGTGGATTGTGCCCACATTACTGTCCAGTCTTATTCAAGGTACAAACAGAAATGTGACCAAATAAGGGTGTAGTTTGTCTTTCTGGGAGAAGAAGAAGGAGCCACTGTCAAACATTTATCTACAATTATTTGTAGTGTTTACTTTGTCAAAATGTGCCATTTCTTCTCTATGTCCCATGAAGGACAACGAGCTGTGTACAGTGTCTTTAGATTAACGGTTGTTGTTGAATTGTGTCCTTCACCAGGTTGTTGATCTATGGTCAGTACTGCAGCCACATGGAGAACGCCCAGAAGACGCTGGATGAGCTAATAGCAACACGAGAGGATGTCAGGATTAAAGTAGAGGTAATGTCCTTCACCGCTCACCCCAAACAGATGGCAACCCACTGATTTAGTGCATAATTTTTGCGAAAATAATACAATACTACTACAGCACAGGAAGTCATCTTTTTCAATGAAAGGAATACATTTTTGGATCGCCCTACCAACGAAAATCAAAACACAAACTGATCTGAAAACATTTAATGAAAAGATGAAACACTGGCTGAAACAAAACCAAACCTGCGATCATGGATCTCTAGCAACACAAGTCTAATGATTGTGATTGTATGATTGATTGTAATGAATGTGGTGTACATATTGTAATTTTATATGATCATGTCACATGTATGAGAATGTCACTATTTATTATGTGCTCAGTTTAGTTTGAGGTGGTATGAGCCAGGGGCTTGACTGACAAAATGACACCTGACAAAAACATTTGAAGCCACAAGACAATGCAGAATACGTCACCAGTGTAATAACACACATATCAGGCCGCCATTCCAGATAGGGGCAGCATGAGACTAAGCAAAATAATATTCACAAGCTGCCAAGAAAACAGCAGCATCTAAGTGAACATCATGACACCAACCTGTACAGCATATGGTAGCCATTAGAGCTGAAACCGTTACTCAATCAACAGAAAATATATCAGCTCTGATACTGGATTAATCTTTTCACTCATTCCAAGCACTAAACATTTGCTGGTTCGAGCTTCTCAAATGTGATGATTTGATTAATAATTGATTGAATAATAATAATTTGAATATTTAATTAAATTGATCAATTGAAAAAAAAAAACAACAGATTAACCGATAGTGAAAATAGTTATACTTGCAACCCTAATAGTCATTATGTAGATTTATATGCGTATCTTGGTTATATTATATCAGTACCACATTCAAAACCATATTATAATAAAATATAACACAGTTTGGCATGTAGTGTGTTTTAACACTTCAATGTTTTTATATATAATATATATACACACACTGTATACTTTTGTCTCACCTGAACATTAGCAATTGGGCAAGTTTACCAACAAAATACTATAGAAACTGACATCTTTTACAAAATCATTACACAAGTATAAAAGTAAAATGTACTCTTGAATAAATGATGACATTGAATAAATAATGACTTGAGGACAGGGAGAAATTGAGATGAAATCAGAAAGGCAAATAATGTAATTTGCAAATATGCCCTCAGAGCTGTTTAATTCATAATGTTCTGTTATAATGAACATGATTCAACATTACCCCATTTATATAGATGACTAGTGTTAAGAGTAGAGTGGGTTTGTAGTGTCTGCCTTCAAGACGTTTAGTTGGGTAGCTTCTTGTTTGTATTGTAGTTGTCTTGTTAAATCCACTCGAGTTTTTAAATAGAAAAAGTTGTATAATGTTTATGATTTAAATCTGGGTGATATTCAGAGTCCATTTCTGCTGTAAGACCTGTTCTCTGATCTTTTCTACTTCTTCAGAAGATTCTGAACTGATGAAAGAGGAAGGCTAACACACCCCTGTAATAGTGGGATTCATGGCCACAGAAATGGCTCTTCTAGCTGTTGGCAAAAACAATTTGGTGATTACAGCCCGACAACCCGTAGTTGACACCGAGATACTCTCTCTCCAAATAGAAGAGCTTTGTAACAGGATAAAACAGCTTCTCACTGTCTTTTTACAAAAAAAAATGTTGTTAAAGAGGGATAAGCTGTCACTGTTACAGCACAGTTATAGAAACTGAATAAAGAAACGCCTACACAAACCACTGTGAGGGAACCTTATAGGATGATACTGACAGAAGACAGTTTCTTACGGAGCCAGTGCAGTGTTTATAGAAATATATTCATTAGTCAGAGGAATTTCCCAGCCAGGATGCAGGATCATTTTGTCGCAAATGGCCGGCACGACCAGAGCTTTTGTGCAGAATAAACAGGCCTTGTTGTTGCTAATGCCCCATGAATGTGTGGAAGCAATCGCAGCAATGCAACAAGTCACAATGAATTATTGAACAATGAATGTAGTGTTAGTAGGAAATGTGCAAAGATGTATTATGCAATGTGTAATAATTGCCCTGCTGCTTGTGTCATTGATCCACAGGAATGCACGTTGAAAGTGCAGGAAGGAAAGTTCAAGCTGCAGGATCTCCTGGTGGTTCCCATGCAGAGGGTGCTGAAGTATCACCTACTACTGAAGGTAGGGCGCATCTCACAACCGCAAAGCCTACAGTTTTCAGTACAGTCATTTTTACACAGTTTAATCTTACAGAGGGAAGATAAAGGAAAGGAAACAACTAACATTTCAAAGTAGTAGGGCCATCATTTGCTTTAAGAACAGATTCAGTCCGTCTTTGAATGCTCTACAGCTCTTTCAATGTCTGTGGTTGGATGCTGGACAGGTCTTAAAGAAAGGAAGTCTTCATCATTTTGATGATTGAAGCAGATGCGATGGAAATAGCTATTTCACTCGCCCCCTGTAGGCTTGAACAGCTGTAGCTTGCTTATTTGTGGAGAAAGCTGTAGTCGGCTTGGATTCACAGCAGTTTCAATGTATTTGATCAGTGGCCCAGTCCAAACATCCATAGAAACTTCTCAAACTGATCCCGCAGCAATATCCACTTTGTAGTGTATTTAGCGATTTATTGGTAAAGCAGCGATTGTAAATTTTTATCCAGGTTTTTATAGACTCTTCAGAGCATAATGTCCAACCATAAGACAGGTACAATGTTCTGTGTCAATACAGCAAAGGTAGATTTACACGCACAGATGTGCTGTTTAAAGTATACAAGCCTTTTTTTAGCCTTGCCACATGAAATTGTGTTTGTTGTTTTTTTTAAACAGTCCACCGACAATTTGGGCACTGACTATTTTGCCCTTTCTTGCACTTTGGAACTTCAAAAAGTCACTGTGGTCACACATGCTGCTACTTGGAATTTAACCTAATGCAACTTGTCTGAGTGTCCGCCTTTGTGCTTTGGTTCAGATTTGGTTGTCGTTTATTGTTTCCATTTCTGTGAATTGCAGCCCTGCACTGATGCCACTTGTCTTCATAATGTAGGCAAATGTATTCGAGCACAATATCTGACCACTCACAGCCCAACCAACATGTCTCCCTCGAGCTCTCTTCCTGGTGTTCGTGTATTATAAAACAAGCTGGCCACTGTAATATTCCCCATGATTAATTGACTTTGCATCTCAATTATGGATGAGCATATGAGTTTATGATGCGGTGCGTAATGGACTGAGGTGGAGTGTTTGCGTCAGCCAGGTGATTGTAGGACTACACAGAGAGTGCTGCGACTAGTGCTGCGACTACTCTAATAGTTTGAATCGAACCCCTGCAGGAGTCTCAGTGAGGCACTGAGGTCAAATCAACCGCGCACTAGTCACATTAAACGCACCTCATTTCACTGCTTCCCACAGCTTTGCGGAGAAACACTGCTGTATGCTGTGGCCTTGAGGCACATCAGACTGACATGTCCTGTTTGTGTGTGTGTGTGTGTGTCTTTCATCTCAAGGTGAGTGTGTGGGCTGTACAGCAACATGTCACTGGACACAGTCTTGATTATCACTTGGATAAGAATACATTGAATTAAAGTAAAATGGGGCCCAATAACCGTACAGTCCTCTTGATTGTGCTGGTGCTGTTGCTGGTGGGAAGCCAGTGAGGGATAATGTCCTAATGCATTAATGACTGGCACTGGCTGTTCAGGGTGCCTGCACAGTGGGGGTGGAACTGGAGGGATAGTATCCAAGGTGTTACACCCTCTGGTGAGGCTCAGTGCCAGCAGATGATAGAGTTAGCAGTGAGAGGAACTACAGTGCAGCAGAAAAGACCTTTTCAAGGCAGACATTGTGATTTGTCATAGCGGGGAAAGCGCATTTGTAATGAATACCATTAAGAATGGCTGCATTCATTTTAGGTCTTACAGCTCTAAGGCCCTGGTATTGTGCATTGTATTGTAATTAGATCTGTCCTTTACCTGCTATGACAAGTCAAAATCTGCCATTCACAGGTATGAACATTGATTGAACATTCCAAACTGGTAAAAATGGGATATATCACAGAAACCAATATAACTGGAAAAGCAAGTTAAAATTATAGATGCTGCATTCTGTTAGTGCTGTCATAAGCCTGAGGATATGAGTCAAAGCAAGCAACAGAAGTGCAGCATGTCGTAATACGTGTGGCTGAGTGATAATATTTTTTAGATTTGGATAAAAGTGTGAAGCAGTCATGCACAGCTCTGCGACGCTGTCCTGTGTAGTCTAAATATGTGCTGCAAATGGGAATTCCAGCGACTGTGTGGTGGCAATAAAACATTCTTAGTACTGATTGTGTAATTATGAAAGTTGGTTCCTTCTGTTTGGTTGTATATCTGTTTATGTTGTTTATGTCGCGCAAAACCAGACAGAATTTTTAAAAAGTACAATATTTTGTTTACTTATGTGTCACATGATTTTTAGGACACCACTGATTGGATTTCCCATTGGCTGGACGGCTGACACAATTTCATTCTTATTTATAAAACTATAAAAGATTTGATAGGACATGAAACGCATTCTATCTCGCCATGGTTCTACAGCATTTTATTTTAAGTCGACCCAGTAAGCCAGTGGAGGACGCAGACCATCATAGATCAAAACGATGTAACATATTTGTTATTGATTGGCTATGTGGAGGACAACCTGATTTGCAGGGGACAACACATTTACCATTATCTTGTTACCATAAAGAACAGGCAGACCTGGAGGCCAGTTAGCCATCTCTTCCAGCAGCTTCCTCCTGTATGTTGCTGCTGATGGCGCTCAGCTGAAACTTATATCCAAGCCACATCAGTGTCACATACATAATCACAGTGAAGGGCAGCTATACATCTGTCACAACAAAGCCCTATCATTACTACAGGGCTCAATGTGTGCATCATACATTTCAATAAAGCATGTTGTGTTTGTTCAGACTTGTCTCGTAAGTTGTTTGTTGCTGTTCCGGTGAAGTTAGTGTAAGTTAAAGACAACTAATTTTCTTCTCAAAGAACAGTTAAAAAATTTTTTTTTTAACAAAATAATAATAATAATAATAATAATAATAATAATAATCTCCCTCCACAGGAACTTTTGAGTCACTCAACTGACCGACCAGAGAGGCAACAACTCAAGGAGGCTCTGGAGGCTATGCAGGTCTGTGTTACACATGTGCTTGTATGTGTGTTCATGAGTGCGCTGATTGTATTACATAATAACTCTACAGCACTCTAAGCCAAAGCTGTATAAATTGTTTCATACAGCTACTATGGCTCAATGGGCCATAAATCTACCATAATATGACAGATGTCAGAAAGATTTTCAGTTGAAAGCTGAAAGAACATTTGCCTTGCTGTTCTCAGGACCTGGCCATGTACATCAACGAAGTCAAGAGGGACAATGAGACGCTGAAGAAAATCAGCGAATTCCAAAGCTCAATAGAAAATCTTGTAAGTACTCTGAACTCACTTCTTTTCCATCTAGAGGAGAATTTTTTCCCCCAAATTGTTTGCCTTAATTCGTGTTTAAGGGCCTTGAAGACGTATTTTCTCAGTCAGCTTCTTAATGTATATGATGGGATCCCACATGAACATGCATCTATCTGCCATATTTAATAATTATCATATTTCATATTTATCAAATTAATATTGGTTATTTCACATTAGAGATTTTTGTATTGTGTTCTTTTCAGTGGTTTGAAGTGGGAGGGGCTGGTCAAGTATTTCCACGTACCAATATTAACAATAGAAGATTCAGACTCAGATAACAGTTGCTTATGTTGCCAGGGAGACCAACTAGCAATCAAATCTCATAGCAATCACCCACACAGTCCTCATTAAATAAATCAAAGCTTTTGAATGCTAAACTATTATTAGTTTATTAATGAGGATGAGTTTTCCAACTTTACCTTCTTTGCTTACTTGGAAACATATTTTTAAAGGAACAGTTCGAAATTTTGGGGGAAACCGGTGCTCTGTACACTAAATATGAAGCTACAGCCAGCAGCTGGTTAGGTTAGCTTAGCACAAAGGCTGGAAACAGCTGGCCTGGCTGTGACAAAAGGTAGAAAAATCTGCCAACCAGCATCTCTAACACTTTATGTCTCGTGCCCTATTTTTTTTTTTTTTTTTTTTTTTTTTTTTTTTTTTTTTTTTAAACAAATTTTTGGGTCGAAATGACTCATACTTACCAAAAGTTTAGGAATTGCACCAGTAGATCGCCTCCGCCTGCATCCGTGAACAGGCTGCAATGACTGCAACATAATCCTTGGGGGAAATTGTGCCCATGAAAAGTACGTCCACTAAAAGTGCTTGTTTTTGCCACTGACAGGCTGAGACTGTTATTCTAAGTGTCTGAAAACAAAGGATCCATAAAGAGACAGACCATTTTGTTAAAGAGTAAGATCCTTTTTGTTTAACCAGGAAGTCTCGCTCAAGAAAAAGTCTCGCTCTGAAATCTCACGAGAGGTTGAGTTGTTGCGGGAAGACGATGGTGGAAACGTGAGTCAGAGTTGGAGAGAAGAGTTTAACAAAACGGTCCATCTCTGTAGGCATCCTTTCCATAATTTCGACCCCAAAATTTGTAAAAATAGGGCCCAAGACAAAAAATACTGGAGTTTCCCTTTAACCCGTACAAAAGCTGAAGTGTGAAAACGATAAGGTCAGGTTCAGTGTTATGAGAGGCTATGTGCCGGACTACTTTTTGGCTAGGAGGAGTATCTTCCCACCCAGGGGCTCGTCTTCACGGTGAGGTGGTGAGGACAGATATGAGAGTGGTACCGGTTTGTTATCTTTTCCTGAACTGTCAACCTATTGCTTTAAAGTTATAGTAAAAGATCTGAAACCACATTTTCAGGCGCTTCTAACTTTCTCTTTATGGATTAGGAATCGTCCTCCTGCATTGGCACCTGCCTGCAGTGAAACTGAACTCCATCACATTACCATTCAGTAAATAAAATGTTACAAATACATTTTTTTGTTCACCTTGTATCATTTATAATCCAATTTTCCGGCCTCTGTTGTCATTTATAATGCTGGATTCATCTTTGCAGAAGTCTGTTATTTTGCATATAAAAACGAATACACTGGCACTCATTTTATCACCAAGCTGGAATTTAAAGTTTGTCAGTGTGATTAGTCACTGAGCATCACAAAGCAGTAACCCATTCTTGAAAATGTCCGCGTTATCTCTCCGCTGCTAAGAACACCAGCATCATCTTGCTTTCACCTGCCATGATCCTCCTTTTATAATGTCCCCAATAAATCATTTAGTCTTGCAGAACATGAGCAAGAGAAGTTCATTCCAGACTGATGTTCATCTCTCATAATATTTCAACAACAGCACTCTCGCACTCTTACTCCCCCTCGCCTCTCTTCTTCTGCTGTACATGTGTCATAGATACAGTAAACAACTTCAAATTTGGATTAGCAGAACTGAAAAGAAACTGAGTTGTATCATTCATCATATGGATTTTCTCTGAAAGTCAAGTGTAGCTAAATTATTTATGGTTTCTCATTAAATCTAGCAGTTATAGTATGCAGTGGATTGACATTCTGTGTGTCCTTGTGACCTAAGCAGCAGGTGAAACTGGAGGAGTACGGGAGGCCAAAGATAGACGGAGAGCTGAAGGTGTGCTCCATCGTCAACCGAACAAAACAGGACCGGTGAGTCCAAACTCTACAGACAAACTACCCGAAGGATATGAGAAATAAAGTAACCCAATGCCAACAAAGACGTATTCTTCACTGTTAAACAATTTCTGCAAAATTAACAAAGACTGTGTGTGTGTGTGTGTGTGTGTGTGTGTGTGTGTGTGTATATGTCTTCAGGTATATATTCCTGTTTGATAAGGTGGTCATTGTCTGCAAGAGGAAAGGTTATAGCTATGAGCTCAAAGAGATTATTGAACTGCAGTCATACAAAATGTCGGATGACCCAATGAACAACAGAGACATGAAAAAGGTAAGAATCATCCTTTTAAGTTTGAAAAAGGCACAGAGCAGAGCAATTTCTTACACAGTGAGCTCTTTTGTAAAGGCAGCCTTGTTAGTGCAGCAGATGAAACACCCTGTGTAATCATTACAAATGTTGCCCTTGAGCTGAAGGCCCTTGTTGATGGTAATTCTAGATATGGCACTTATGAGTAATGCATTGAAGTGTCAGATATGCATTTTGCCCGTCCATGCTTGAAAGACCATGCAAATGCGACGCAGGTCATTTAGGATTCATGAAAACGCACAGCAGTGCATTGCGCCACCAGTCTAACATGGCTTTTTGTTTTGAATCTGCATGTGTCCGTCCATGTTTTGCATGTGTAACTGGGTCTTTCTCTGGTGTCTTTCTTTTTGCATGCTTACCAGTCGAGTGGAAAAATGGTAAGCTCAAGTGACCTCTTTATTTAACTCATCTTCTCATAGTGGCCTATTTTGGGCGGTGGTGTTTTTGGGTGTCATGCCGGGATTGCACGTGCGCCCACTGGCTCTGTGACTGGCCCTCCAGGTTTTGGTCAGATGCATCGCTAAAGCATGTGGAGCATCTTTTAGTTCTGAATTTAATGTGATCATATTTACTGTATGTTTTTGTGCATAAAACGCAGGTATCACAAGCTTCTTTGCCTGCCGCTGTCATTGCCATCCACATATTTCTCTGCCATTTGTTCCTCACTCACTTTTTCTCTCCAGTGGTCTTATGGTTTCTACCTGATCCACCTGCAAGGGAAGCAGGGCTTCCAGTTCTTTTGTAAAACTGAGGAGACAAAGAGGAAGTGGATGGAGCAGTTTGACATGGCCATGTGAGTATGATTGCATGGCAGGGTTGGCTACATGGATAAAATATTCTATCATGCTCATTTTAGATTGTGAGATTTGTGATGCAGTCGCGTTCCTGGAAATTCAATTGAGAAACTGTCTTTAGATCAAATAATGGGATATGTATGTCGCTAATGCAGTGGATTAAACAGCAGAAAAATCAAGCTACTTCATCACAAAATCAAACAAACTGTCTTGTCCAATCAGTTCCTCTCATTTCATTATGATTTACTTCCAGGTCCAACATCAAGCCAGAGAGAGCCACAGCCAATCAGCATAACTTCCAAATGCACACATTCGATAAAAACACCAACTGTCGAGCCTGCAAGATGCTCCTGAGGTAACGACCCCGATAACTCCAGCGCTGATGTGCGTAACAGCACATTCATGTTCTGCAATGAAAAATGAATGCATCTTCATCCAGACTTTCCAAGGACTATCAAGTATCCAACAATTTTCAGTAATAAAAGAGATTTCTTTTTTGGTGTTTTTCAGACATTTTATACACCCTGAGGTGTAACTCAAGCCGGAAGAAGTCAGATCATTTACTTAAATAAAACGTAGCAATACCAAAATGTAAAAATATTCTGTTGCAAGTAAAAGTCCTGCATTGAACATTTTACTCAAAGGAAAAGTTTAACATTTTGGGAAACAGGCTGATTTGCTCTCTTGCTGAGAGTTAGATGAGAAGATTGATACCACTCTCACATCTAGTGTGCTAAATATGAAGCTACCACCAACAACCGGCTAACTTAGCTTAGCATAAAGACTGGAAACGGGGAAACAACTAGCTTTGCTCTGTCCAAAGGGAATAGAGGATAACCAAATCCGCTTACCAGCACCTCTAAAGATGAAGACTGTGTGATTAGATTGAATTATTATTTATTGTACTTCATCGATTACTATAAGGAACAGCACCTACACTGTAGTCAGTCTAAAGACTATATTCATGTAGGCCAAATCACCTATGCAGTGGGCTATCATAACTGTGAAATACATTATAGCATAATAACTTGATAGGTTGTGCAGAATATCACCATTTTTCCTAAACTTCAGTTTTGTTTCCTACTACTGTACCCTGTAGGTACCCAGTATTTACAAAAAAACTATAATTTACTTATTTACTCATTTCCTTATTACTTCCTTGTTCCCCATACGCTTGTTTTCTTCCACTGTACCTTCATTTCATTTAAGTACCAGTAGGAACCACTAATTATTTTATTGGTACCTGATTCATACAACAAAATGACACTGTAAATCATGGGCTGTATTATAAAGTATTACACTTAATTGTATCTACTTAATGTACTGTTGGGCTGTTTACTGTAATTGATCTTATTTTACAAGTTATAGTAACTTCAGCTGCCACATAAATGACCTACAGTAAAAAGTACCATATTTTCCTGTGAATCGTGGTTGAGTTGAAGTATAAAGTAGCAGAAAATGGAAATACTGTACTTGAAACGAGTGTAGTACGAGAGTAAGTGTACATTGTTACTTCCCACCACTGCTGTTATGCAACTGTAATGTAGTACTGTACATTGTTAGCAAATGTAGTATTAAATGTAACACTAGTAAAGTAAAGTTGTGGTGAGTTGAAGAGATATCTCAGCCACATTTGGTGAGCAACAAACAAGCAAACAGACTTAAATCACAGAGGGAATGTGATTTTGGCTAATGTGGCCCCTCATTAGTGTAAAAGCAATCTTTGGAAAATATTTGACTCAGTGCGGGTGAGGCTGACGGATGATATTTTTGAAACATTCCCCTTGTGTACCACCCACTGTGTCACTGAGCGCACCTCCTCCCAAGTGAGAGTGCTGCTGAACTGCAGCAGGGATAACCCGTGCCACTGAAGAACCACTTTCACCTCTATTACAGTCAGCAGGCTAAACTCCACTCTGTGTATTGACCCACAAATTTCATGGCTTGGCTGACCTAAATTCACACAGCCAGTGGAAGCAGGGACCAGCATTCTCACTCCCTGCTAGATGCTAATTACTGCTGCAGCCCCCGCGGATCCCGTCGTGATTTATGGCACTAACTATTCAACACGGCAGTGTGCGATGCATGCAGTGTTACAGTATCCGTAACACATACAGTTTGGGAGTGCGTGGTCTTAAATGGCGCGAGTTGATTTTGTGATTTTAAAGGATCACAGGGTGGAAATGATGGAGCATGTGTAACCATAATCGCAGGCTTATAGTAACAAGCAGCAGCTCCCCCCTTGTGTGTGGTACTTACAAGAAGTTAATTTGTGTCTGAGACACTTCCTGTTCGCATTACTGACGTGTGTGTGTGTGTGCGTCCTCTAGGGGCATCTTCTATCAGGGCTACTACTGCTCTCGCTGTGGAACAGGAGCACACAAAGAGTGTCTGGAAGTCATCACCATCTGTAAAATCAGTAGGTGTTTCCTCTAATCTTCTAGATTTACTCATTTACATCGTTGATGGTTATGACACAGTGACATACTTTTTTTTTTGAGCAAATTAATAATGGTTTGTGAAATTTCATTCTGCTCACAAGTATGAATCTGCTGTCACTGAACACTGTCCTGCTTCTAGGCTACTTTATCCAGCAGGAAAATGGGGGATGGGTTTCTGTGGGGTTCCTGTGGGAGGGTGGGACTATTTCATTGTGTCGCTGGGTTTGGTACCAACGAGGACAACCACAACTTGGGAGTCAGGAGGAATTACTTGACCGTAATTTCACACGCCCCAGCCTTTTCAGTAGATATAGCCCTGATTATTTAGACCGGTTAATCCTGTACATTTTGGCTTTAAAATAAAGAGATGCCTACTCGTGACCCATCATGATCACTTCCATATGTCTAAGTATTCCCCCCCCCTTGTTTTATTTGAATAATCTTTAGAGGCCTGAAGAGGGGAAATGATCCAGTTATTCACAACAACAAAAAAAAGCAAGTTGACAACCATCTACAAAAGTAAATCTAATTTGTGTGTAGCATAAATGTTGTTTTTTTCTGCTTTCCTTTCCTGTTAATCATCTCACAACCGATTCACCTCAGATTTATCTTGCAACACCTTGAAGGGTTCTCAACCCTCAGCTTGGGAGCCGCAGATTTACTCAACATAAATTCAGAAACTCATAGGCCTGTTTTTCTCATAATTTCAGCCAGCTCAGTACATCTGAGTGAGATGTAATGTAACGTGTAAGCCACGACGTATCCCCCTAAATGTTTAAAAGCCTTAAATCCTCCTGTTGTTCTTTAGGTAAAATAACACCTATACTTACTCTGGACTGGACAGATCTGGTAACAAAAGTGGGACTGATTGGGAATGGGAAGAATTAACGGGCCCAGGCTCTAGCAAGAAAATGTTTGTGTGTGTGCGTGTCAGTTTGGCTCCTTTAGTCAGCTAAAGGTTTACTTCTAAGATGAAGCCAAAATGCAGCCAAACAAGCATAATTGCCTTTGAGTATGATATAGCAAACCCATAAAAAGAGCTACATGAAGCCCTGACATATATTATGAGAATTGTTATACTTAGCTCAGGCGTAATCTATAATGGTAGCCAGTTCTGCTGTGAACCCTCCCTGACTGTCACTGTTTCTTTTGTCTTGTTTCAGATCCTCATGACTTGGTGAGTAGATCCTCTATAAGTCAAAAGCAGAAGTGTAGTAGCATTATCATTGTTATTATCATCCTCTAATTGCCATTTTCCCCCATAGAGATTTTGTCTTCATCATTAAATTATACAAGAAAGATTTTTGTTTGTAATAGCGCTGTTGATCGAGTATTTGCTTCTCTTTTATAGGAACCTGGACTATCATCAGGTGAGAAATCATCCTGTCACTTAAACATGATAGAGAACACTTTGATTTCAAGCTGGATATTCTGTCAGCTGTCATCCAGCACGTTCTATTGAGCCGCACAGCTCTCTCCTGCCATCTAGTGGATAGACCCACTACATATGAACCACAGCAGCATTACCAACCATGTAGAGTGGGTGGCAATGCATAGATGTACAGAGATGAAATTCAAAAGTTTGAGATAAGAGGGATGTCATAGTTGGTCTACAGTTTCTTGAAATAATCAGTACACATTGGTCAGTCTGGAGAGAATGAGATACAGTTTCAAATGACAAAGTTGCTCTTGGTAAGGTTTTCTTTGTAATTCTGGGCATTTTTGCCTTAAAAGATACTTCAAAGTAAACAGAAAAGGGGAAACCGTGCAACAAAGATCCTGGACCAGATTTGAACCCAGGATGTTGTGGTTATATTGTGTGTATCTTAGACCACCGCATCACTCAGCGGGCAAGATTTTTATGCTAAAACAGTCCTGTCTTTATCAGCCTAAATCTCTATGTTGCATGTGAAACCTAAGAGGGGAATCCAAACTACAGTGAGCAGCACTTTGTCCACACAAAGTTAGATTTAACGTTAGATCTTTTCCGCTTTTATCCCTTGCCATCAACCTAACTGTTACTCCCACTTACCTCTATTAATCCTCGCTGCAAACGCTTGATTGTGTTTCCAGGTCCCAAGATGGTGGCAGTGAGGAACTACCATGGCACGCCAGCTCCTCCGGGGAAGACGCCGCTCTGTTTTCAAACAGGAGATTTTATCGAGCTGCTGAAGGGAGATCCTGACACCACATGGTGGGAGGTATGGTAGTCAACCGCTTCTATTTGAAACAGTATCCCACTTTGACACATAAAGTGTGAATATTATTATTAAGACAGGTCAAGGTGGGTCTGTACTCCAGCACATGAACGTGTTTCATTTTAAATTAATCAATGACTATGAAGTTAAAGTGCTGACCCAAAGCTTTAAAGATGTTTGAAGGTGATCACCTCCATACTGGGTTAACTCATAGCCCTGTTTACCCTGTGGGATGTGTAAAAACAGCTACAATTCCTACACTCTAGCCTGGCTCTGTCCAAAGGTAACAAAATCCGACTACCGGCCCCTCCAAAGCCAACTAATTTACATTTCGTTTGTTTAATTCAGAGGCTTTCAAAGTGTAAGGCAGGCCTCCCCAAGGGGCCTCCAAACAGTTTCAGGGGAGGCTCAGTGAATGGAAGTGAAAAAAAAATCCATTAATTATTACATTAGTTTTCAAAAGGAGATCACATAGAATAGCCTAAATGTGTGTGATTTGGTTAAAGAGGTAGTTCAGAGATACAGTAGTTTGGGGGAATTTCACTGTTTTCCCACTTTCCCAGAGTCAGAAACTAATAAATTCCTTAGGACAGATCTTTTTTTATGTATTTGGTGTAGTCTGAAGTTATGTCAAACAGCAATATTAGGCCATCTTGGCTCAATTGTTGAGTGTCTATGGGATCAAATAACATAGGCATCCAGGAATTGAGCGAAACCAAGCAAGTAAACTAAGGGGGGATTGAGTGGTTGCCTTTACCCAAGCTTTGTCTGAGGGGAGACCCACAGTCTCAGACTTTGAAAACCCCTGGTTTAATCCATCCAAAAAACAAAGTATTTTCTTGGCTGGGTGCAGTGACTTCCTGAAAACTTGTCATCGCCATCAGGTTGCCAGGCAACCAGCAGAGACTCAGGAGGAAGTCAGTGGTGAGGCCAAGAAATAGTCTGGCACATGACCCATCGTAAAACTAATTATTGAGCTTCAGAGGTGGATTTTGCCCCCCTTGGACAGAACCAGGCTAGCTGTTTCCCCCCAACATTTATGCTAAGCTGGCCGTAGCCTTGTATTTATTGTACAGACATGAGGGTGGCATCAATCTTCTTATCTCAGTCTCAGCGAGAAAACAAATATGTGTAATTTCAAAATGCCAAACCTTTCTCTTAATCCAATGTAATCAACTGCTGCTTATCGACGCACCTGTGTGTGACTCATGGGCAGAGAGTTGTTTTTTTTCCGTTTTTGGATTCTGAAATGATCAGACACTACTGAAAAAAAATCAGTCTTTGGATTTCTTAGAGCAAGTTGAAGACTTGTATGCATCTTTACCAGTGGCATTAACCCTCTCTTATGTGAAGCTGTACCTGCAAACCTGGAGGATCCTCTGCAGTGAATTAGGCTGCATGACAGGAGCTGTAACCCTACTTGCTCCGGGCACTCCTGCTGAATCAAAGACTCTTACAGCTTCTTGTATCAGGCTAGCTTTTCCCAAAGTGACTCAGGGCAACTTTCTGAAGCCATTCATTTAAACTCACCTATTACTTTATCCCTGTACGGCATGACAGCATGATCTCTCCGTGAAATGTGCGTTGAACTTAAAAATGGATTGCTTCATGTAGCCTGACTGTGAAGGCGCCTTAACTTGTGTCACACTGTAACACTGTCTGATGCCGATGGGGCATCAGATGTGTTCATTTCATATAGGTGCAACACCTAGTATCAATGTGTAATATGATGTATGTAATTTGTAGTCACTTAAACACAGTACTGTATGTGATTATCGGTTAAGTATAAGTAGTAGTAGTTCTTTCTAGAAAAACTCCTGGTGAAAATTGGAGCTGTCTGTGTTCCTTTCAGTCCATATTATCACTGGGGGGCGCCAAAGTTGCACATTTTCAAGTTATACACATAAATTATACACATAAGTGGCTTTAAATGACTGTTTTGAGACATTTCTTTATGACTTGTGTTTTTACTATAATATGTATTTATTGTTTTTCCTCTACACAAAGTGACTTCTTGTCTATGCGCTTTGCAATTTCCTCTACAACAATATTTCTTCCTATTAAATCTGAGGGCAAATTAACTCTAACTCCACTGACACTCTCTCTTACTTTAATTGAATTTGTTTTCCTTTTGATTGTGTTTTGAAATCTCCTAATGCATTTGTTTGCCTTACTTTTAATTGCATCAGTATTTGAAGTGCAGTACGAATAAGCTTGGCTTGCCTTTATCTTGCAGGGAAAGCTGATACAAACACAAAAGAGTGGCTTCTTCCCCAGTTCATGTGTAAAACCTTATTTGGACCCAAAGGTTAGTCACCCATATAGATATATAGTAGGTATGCATTTGAAGAGAATCCTTACAGTCAGTGTGTGATTTCTGAAGGCATACCAGAGCACTCCTTTTTCTCTTTAGTGTACACTTAACTAGCTGTGTGGGACATAAAAATAAATGATCTACTTCTTAACCATGGTTTTGTTATTTAATGTACAGTTTCTGGGTTTTTAAAAAAAAAATTTATGACAGCCCTTCCAGTCATTATCCAGCCGGCAGTCCTCAAGGGAAGCAGACTACTATGGATATCCTTGGTAAGACCCTTAACTTCTCAAGGTTGTGGATTTAAGATTATTTCATCCTCATACTTTGATAGTGACATCAGGGTAATGGCAGTATATAGTGTACAGGGCCTTACCCTGTACACTATATACTGCCATTACCCTGATGTCACTATCCTTTGATTAATTCAGCTCTATTAATGTTAATACTAGTATACTGTTAACTTCATGCACCAGTTAAATTTAAAGCAAACTGACATGACCGCAGTCAAAAGATTAATTACTACATGGCTGTTTGATGTCAACAATTTGTAAAGCCTTTCCAATGTCATTCAATTATATAACTTTGTATCAGGGGGTTACGATATTTATTCTCTGCTCCTATGTAGGTTTGCAGGGAACATGGAGCGCCAGCAGGCCGACAACCTTTTAAAATCCCACAGCAGTGGGACCTACCTTATCAGAGAGAGGACAGCTGAGGCAGAGAGGTTCGCCATCAGCATCAAGTGAGTGTTTCACATCTTACAGGAGAGGAAAAATCCCCAAGGGAAGGTTTTTATCCACATCTCACGGGAAATAAAAATTCTCATGGGATGACCCAGTAAGCTTTTTCTGTGCATCTTTTAGCTCCGGGCTAATTACCACTTGGTAATTGCTTTTTTCTAATCCTGTTTTTTGTGTGCGTTTCCTCTGAGAGAATGCATCTCGGAGAGAAATAATGTATGAGCTCTTACTGGAGCTGTCATACAGCTGTACTGGGAGAAATGCTTTTGCACATTTGTCTTTAAGTCTTTAAGACAGGTGTAAAGGGGCTGTAGGGACCAGCCTTTAGACTAATAATTCAAGTCCCACAGTTCAACTTGTGAAAAGGACTTTATTTCAGTTTATTAGTCTTTCAGGTATACAACAAAATATTTAATGTTGACAGCAACTAAACAATTACCTCAATGGCACGTGAGAATAAAAGCACAGCAATAAGTAAAAGTAACGTACAAAATGTTTTTAGATAAAAATTATTAAGGAGAATTGAATCAATTACAATTGTTAACAATTTCTGTTCTTCTTTCTCTGTGGTGTTTGGTTTTACAGATTCAATGATGAAGTAAAACACATCAAAGTCATTGAAAAAGACAGCTGGATTCACATCACAGAGGCCAAGAAATTTGAGAGTCTTTTGGTAAGTCACATGTTAAACTACCAACACAAAATACCCACAGTACCTTGATGTCAGTGTGAAAAAAGAAATCGGATGGTCACATTTTTTGAATCCTTCTGTACTGTTTATTATAACAGGAGCTGGTGGAGTACTATCAGTCCCATTCGCTGAAAGAAAGCTTCAAGTTGTTAGATACCACATTGCGATACCCCTACAAGTCAAGAGAACGCTCCCTAACACGGGCCAGCACACGCTCGCCAGGTAAGCCTTCCAAGTGCCCCTCTTCTCCAGCACTTTACTTTCACCTTGTGCAGTTAGCCTGAGCAGCAGACACAAAGTCAGAATGGAATGACTTTGAGCCTGGTTTCAAATATCAGCCAATACCAACACACAGCCTGACCATAGTAAATACTTGCTCTAACGCTACATTAATGCTGCAAGCAACACAATATGCTAGTCACTCAAAATCGAGCAACCAGGTAAAGTCAGCTGATAAATGAAAGTCAATAAGCTTTTTGGCAGAGAATAGTCAAACACAGGGCAAACATTTCATCAGGTATGGAGTCCAATTTCCATGCTTCCTTGTTACCTCGCAATTTTGTTTCGTGAACAACAGTCCCATTCGTGTCACATGTGTGTGCGGTCATGCGCATCCTCGTGTACGTGCACGAGATAAACAAAACAAGGACCCACCCATAAAAAAAAAAGCTCCATAGCGTTGCTAGAGGTCTAAAACTCCACAGGGAACCGTTAACATGTACCATGCTGAGTTTGGAGTTGTTGCTTGATGAACAGACCATAGACCTATAGGCCTTAGTGTCTAAATGATAACTTCATCAGAATAATTGGTGCTAATACGTGGACTAACAGTGGAGATGAAGTGCCTGTCTGGTTGGGGTAGAGATAAGTCAGGGACAAACACCCAAGACGGGAAATGGTTAAAAAGAGTGAAGATGGCTTTGGAGGGAAAATATGTAAGATGTAAGTGAACTATGCATGTGTTCAGAAAATATTTTGTGTAGAATGTTTTGGACCAATTGAAAATGCACATGACCCTTAGATCCAGTCTTGTGTGGTGGGTCCACAAGGTGGCAGCCCCATATTCTCCCTTCGACCAGGCTCCAGTAGAGGGCCCCAGTCTTCCTATTCTGGGTGAGGTAGCTATTTCTTGATTTTGCTCCATAAGTGTTCAAGCTTTGGGTAATGCCCAAAAGAATTAGATCACAGATAGAAATGGACGAAATGAGTTTCCTTCCTCACAGGGTGGTTGAGTTTACCCCTGGAGGTACGGTGAAGAGCTCAGACAGAACTGAACTGCTCCTTCTCTGCGTCGAAAGGAGTCAGTTGAGTTGGTTCGGGCATCTGATTTGGATGCCTCAAGGATACATTACTGTGGCAGTATTCAAGGCACATCCAGCTGGGAGACCACTGGGCAGACCCAGAACACGCTGGAGGAATTACATATCCAATCTGGCCTGGGAACGCCTCGGATTACTTCTTCCTGGAGGACATGTCTAGGGAGAAAGACATATGGCCTTCCTTGGTCAGCTCGCTGCCATCGTGAACTGGACCCGGATAAGCGATGAAAATCATCATTATTCGATGGATGTTTGACCCGGCGACTTATATATCGAACTGCTTCTATGAATGATTATGACAATGCTACTTATACAACATTATATAGATGTTATAATGTGCAGGTCCAGCGTACAAGTGGAATCCCTTGCCATCTTGGCTGTGGATATAGCAAGGAAGGGTGAAATAAATGAGACAGACTACCTCCCACTCTTTTTGTCTTAACTGGTGCTCTCTTCCTCCCCAGGCCAGTTACACTCCTGACTCATACAGAGTGGAACGGAGGAACCAGGGTGGGGAACAGGGCAGAAAAGGAGACAAGCAGTGGAAAATAGATGAAGAGGGAAAGACAAAGAGGAAGAGTTTGTCAGCTAACTTAGAGGCCTGTGGACTGGCTGTCTGAATTGACAGCCCCCACTGTGCGTTAGACTGTATCAATACTGACTTCTGTCCTACATTAGCCTGCCTTTGTTCAATCTGCAGGAAGAACTGGCCACTACAGCAAAATTGTTTCCCTGCTGTTTTGACTGAATTTGGAAAAGAATGGAGACAATTGAGTCTTTGCTGACGATGATGATGTGCTCTCGCTCTCTCAGTGTTTGCACAGCAAAAAGCATACTGTTTTTGTATTTTAGCGGTTACCGGCACGTCACACCCTGCAGGTGTGTGTGGAAACAGTGGTGGGATTAGAAAGGATCTCTTATGATGAAACAGTTATGATCATATATGCAGTATATTATTAGTGGGTTTGTTCAGGGGCTGGGTAAAAGCCATGGCCAATGACATCTGCTTCTCTCATTCCCTTTACAAGCTGTGCTTTCTGCACCATTATGTACTGAGTGTTTGGTAATGGAGTAAGCCTCCAGATAAACATTGTCTGGGAGGCTGTACAGAGCAAATGTACAGCAGTCGAAACATTGTGCAAAGAGCAGATGATGTCACTTTTTAATTCATGTTTCACACATTAAATGTCAGGCGGTTATTATAACTATGTAGAATAAAAAAGTAGAAATTAAAATGTGTTCTAGTTGAGGTTGGTTTTACTTAATTTTTCTTAAATGACGATTAGGGTTGCATTCAGTATAGTCTGATTGTATCTACATGCAACAATAACGCCACTACTGCCAAACTGGGAACAAAACAGGAGTCTCTTTAAGCCTTTACATCATTGCATAAACTGACAATTCCCACATTGATCCTGTTAGCAATTAAATAACAAAAATTGCTGTTGTCAAATCATGACAACACAAATATCAAGAATAAAGGTCATGGAAACAGAACCCTATCTTTAAGGGACAGACAAGACTTCAATGCACAAGCTCTTTTGTTTTTAATTCTTCTTCTCTGCTTCTCTGGCTCCAGCTCTGCGTGCTCCTCAAAACATTTTCCAGCTTTATTTCCTCCTCTTTCTCTTTCTCTTCTCCTCTCAGCAGCCACCTGCGCCTCCTACAACTTCTCCTTCCTCAGTCCGCAGGGCCTCAACTTCTCCTCCTCTCAGAGCTCAGCTCCCTTTTGGTCAGGTATACTCCTTTTCTTTCTTTTCTCGCTCGCTCCTGTTGTCTTCCTGCACCTCACCGCCTATAATTTCATAATGTGCTCTCAACCTCATTATTCCATCTCCGTGGCGCTCTTTTCATTAACAAGAACATTTCGGTTCTTCCCAGGATGACACTCCCTCATTAAATCAAGAAAAGGAAACCAATTTCCTCTCCCATGATGAAACGACTTGTAGTCCTTTCCCATCATGCTCATTTGTCATTTTGTGACTACCTTGTGTCATGCTGAACACTGAACTGACCCTGTTCCTTCTGATTATTCTTCACAACTAATTATTACCACAATGTCCAGCATGACCTTTTCCCTCTCAACCACCTCCCAGATGACCAGAGATCGTCATTTCTCCCTCTAATATACAATACAGTGACTGTGATACAGGCTGTTAAATCCTTACCACGTGAATGGATTGAGCTCCTATTGTTTCCATTTCCACAGTGTTTACTCCACGCGTGGTCAGTACAGCAGTGGCCAGGTATAACTTTGCAGCACGAGACATGAGAGAGCTGTCACTGCGAGAAGGAGACATTGTCAAAATCTACAGCAAGATCGGTGGTGACCAGGGCTGGTGGAAAGGAGAGACAAACGGACGAGTGAGTAAACCGTTAAAGCCTGTTCATTTATGGATGGTTAAACTGATGATGGCAATAATGGACCCAGGCTGAAAAGCCCACATAGAAAGAGAACATTTTGGGTGCTGTAATCTTTGCAGATTGGTACTGTTCCCCATTTGATTAAAAACAGATCCCGCTGCTAGCTTCAGTAAGTTAGGGATGTGCTTAAGAGAAAACCAAGTACTCTACCTCAAAAGTACTGCACTGATGTTGGCTTTTGTGGGCACCAGAGAGACTGAATTTAACAATTAAACCATTGATATTAAAAGCACTCCTAAAGCAGGTGGTTGAAATAGAAAAGTAAAAGCCTGGCTGCTGGGAAATGTGCCAGTTTAATAGGCTGGCAGTAAAACTGGATGTGATGTCAGCTTTTCATTCTAGGGATGTTCCCCATTGGGTTGTACATTTGACAGTGTTAATGTGTTGCTGTGGAGCCAGAGTGAGTGTATCCACTTAACTATTGTACTGTTGCACAGCTAAACTGGCTTGTCTCATTTTTATTTAATTATAGCATGTGGCCATCTTGCTTTTACCTTTATGGAAGCACGTTTTTATAAATTGACGGTGTCAAGTCTTATCAGTTGTCAGATGAAACCACCTTGGTGCCTACTCTGTGTATATAATGATATTGATTAATGACAGGATTAATTTGTGAAAAATAACATTAACTTACAAAGAGCATATCTGGGGCAATATGCTCAGATATGTTGGTTGAATAGACACTAAGAGACACTAACACCTGGTGTTAACATGCCATCTGAATCTGGGTCAGGAAATTTGCATATGTCAGTGCAAGATGTTAATTCACACAGAATGCATTGCAATCACAGAGGAGCCTTTACAGCAGCGTTGCTTCCCTTGACCTGGGACACACCATGTTTGTTGATAAATCAGCCAACTCCACCTATCTAACTTTAATATGTAGATCCAATCACAGTGCTGCCAGAAATGAGAAAACGAGAATGCTAATGTCATTGGCAATGATCTGCAACAACAAAAACGATCTCTCTATCTCTGCACATTGTTTCTAAATGTAGCAGTTCAGCATATTTGATAAAGTTGTACTTGCATGATTCTTGCAATTTTTGGATCGTATCCACATGGTTGAATGCACTTATTGTAAGTCGTTTGGATAAAAGCGTCAGCTAAATAAATGTGATGTAATTATCCAGCGAACATATGCAGATACACACCACATGGTGTCTCCGTTTTTCTTTCTTTTAACATTTGTTTTTTGTTACTTCAGCATTTAGTTAACTGCTGGCGCAGCAATGGTGCATTCTTTTTACACATTTGATATGTGACATGTCAAAACTGTGGTAGCACCTAAGTCATAGCTGTCTCTGTAAAGCCATGTACTGTACAAGGAAGAAATAATTAATGCTTAGCCAAGCAGTTATGGAAACAACATGCAAGCTTTGAGGAGTGTTATTTTTCATAACTGCATGGATCAGGGTGCATTATCATATATATATATGATCCAATTTTTATGTTCTGTAAATACATATGGTCTTTACATGCATATTGTGTTGGAACTATGTCTGTTAGTTCAGTACTCACTTACTATTCCAGCAAGGAGGAGAAGTCGTTGCTTAGCAACAGCTGAAGTAGGATTTGAAGTAGCCTTCAAATATTTTTTAAGAAGAGGGATGAGGTTGTTACATCGCAGCTGTGCAGTTATCTGAAAATAATGCACATCCTCCAGCCAATTAGAGGATTCTGTAGTATTCTGAGTGGCCTTAGTCTAATGCATTCATGCTGCACATACAATGGATTCACTTTAGTGTTACCAAATGTTTATCTTACTGCATGTACAGCAAGACCAGTTTATATCTCTGATAATTACTGTTTTGTGTGTTTTCAGATTGGATGGTTTCCCTCAACCTACGTGGATGAAGAAGGAGTGCAGTAAAGCTTGGATTTTTGCTGGCCTGGCTCCCTTTAAATCAGGAACCATCTTCTATTACTCACTCTCTCCAGAGAGGATACTCATTTTTCAGCGAGTGTTTCTACCCCATTTCCCTATCTTCAATTATGCATCAGCTTTGCTTATGGTTGTTTTGTTTTGGTTTTTCTGCAGGATGTCCTGTTTAATTTCTGTACAGGAAAGAAGAAAAAACAGGCTCGCTGTCTGTTAGTGTGCTCTGCAG
Organism: Maccullochella peelii; assembly: GCA_002120245.1. NCBI lineage: Eukaryota > Metazoa > Chordata > Actinopteri > Centrarchiformes > Percichthyidae > Maccullochella > Maccullochella peelii. The sequence continues at coordinate 126,426 of LKNJ01000516.1, forward strand.
AGGCTTTATTGAACTGAGGACACAGCAGCCACTGACTGGATAGCTTTACTTTGAAAAAGACTCCCCTTTGTTGCAGGTCTATGCGAGGTGAAATAATTGTACAGTATAGATAATTTATTGAATAGAGATTATTATCATTACTAATGATTATTGTGGGGAAGTTGATTTTAGTAACAGCAAGGAGTCAAACGAGAAAAACTAAAAGTAGAAAGAAAAAAAAAGACAGATGCTCTGTTTTCATGTTGAGAGATTTTGCCTTAGTTGTCATGGTGATGCCTTGTGCGCTGACACCAGTGGAGGGAATCGACTTTGTTGACTGGTTTTACTTCTCCATGTATGCATGTGCCCATGTGCGGCCCACACACACACACACACACACACACACACAGACCAATGTACAGTACGGTGCCTTTGAAGAATGGTCGTTGCTTACTGAACCTCAACATCAGCCAGTAAAGAACATTGCCATCCCCTAAAAGACTGTTCGCCCACATCCAGACTTTACTAAAGGAGGGGAGAGGCACTTATAGAACATACTGGGGACGGCTTGCCCTCTGAGCCCTCGAAAACAAGATGGTGAAGCATTTAACTTATCCTAACTGGTGACTGGATGAACTCGCAGAGACGGTTGGAGGGTTTTTATAGCCAACAACAATCACATACACAGTTCACATCAGTCTTGGCGTCACGAGTCTATGGGTGCAATCGGCTGGATGCGGAAGGGAAACATCAAGACATTCCACTCGACTACCACTTCACACTTTTAAATCTCTGTGTTCATTGTTTTATTGTTTTATTTTATTTTATTTTTTATTTTTTTTGCACAGAATCAAGACACTTTTTTTAAGTTTTGAGAACTGGACCAACAGTTGATTTTATTATTTGAAGCCAAATTCAGCCATGTTTTAATGTCTGCATGGAGTTTGATTGTTATGATTTTTGTACCTTGCCTTATTTTTACAGATGATCAGGTGATGGGAATTTTTTTTTTTCCTCAATGTTAATCATTTTTCATGTGTGAAATCCGTTTTGGTGCTGTGCAGACTGGTGAAAATTAAACCGTGTCAGAAGATTTTTAATCTGAAGGAAAACTTAATAGGAGCCCTTAATCATTTTGTGATTTTCTAGGGGTGCAGTGCTCAGTGTTTCCATTTACTTTCAGTAATTTCCTTATGCCATAAATACTTTTACAGATTTACAGCCATTTAAACCACAGAGTGTTGGCATACGGCTTTCATCAGTTTTCTATTAAGAGCATAGATACCAGACGACTTTCTAATTCTAGTTCTACAGATATTCAGATGTTTATTGACCCAGTCAGCTCAGCTTTCTTTAAAAGGTTAGTTTACATTTTGTTTAAATTTCATTTGATATACAGTATATTGACTAACTCTGTTTAAATGGCCTTACCTTTTACCTTCATATCTTCCACCTACACATTTCAGTATTGATATATTGCTTGCAGTTTACGCTGAGTTGTCTTTTCTTAAGTTTGAAAAATTCACATTACACACATTACTAAAAATAGGAAATTATGGAAAGTAGCTGTTTTTATAAAATGAAGACTATGATTTTGCTGCAAATGGGTCAAAAATAAATCAGTTATCAAACCAATTTGAACTAACTCCCAAAGCGTTCACACACCCAACTGAGAAGTACAGTGCAACCACTGAGCACATCAGCTCTGGCTGGTTCACAAAGACTTATGGAGCAGAAGATGCTGATATGTTTAGTTTCTAAACTTTTGACTGTCTAAAATGTGTGTTATTGCAAAGGCTGACCGCCCCGAAAAACACAAAGTCCTACCACTGTGTGAGGGAGACACACAGGAGGCCTCCATGTTGTCTAAAGGGGGGGATCTAGTCGCTGTTTATGTAGTGGACAAAAACCCATTGCATGTGGCTATTGATATTTCAACTCCTGTCAGTACATCCTCGAAAAAATAAGTACTTATTCGTGTACATTTTTTTGAATGGTATTTCTAAATGAGGTCTATCATGAAATAAATATTTCTCTTTTGGTTTAAATTTGAGACTGAATCATTTTGAATTTTTAGTTGTATTTAGAGTTGTGAATGTTCCATTGCCAATGATAAAAAACATCCAACTTCCACTTTATTTCAGTGTGTAGTAAAAATGACAATAAGAACATTTATACAATCTGAAGATTCTTCACAGACAGTGACATTTATACGGAAGCCCTGAGATGCAAGTGAGAAAAAAATTCTGGTGATCCATTTTCTAAGTCTGATATAAATAGTTTTCTCTCCTGTGTTTATGACTTAAGAACAGGTGGGGGAAAAAACGTTGTTGCCAGGATAATCCTGGCAAAAAGTTCCTTAATGTTTTTTTCCATCTGTGAAACAGGTGGGGAAAAAAAAGTTTTAGCAACTGAAAAAAAAGTTTACTTTCACCTACAAGTTGAATGAAAGATGATCAAATGCTGCATTATCTAGTAATAAAAAAATATCATCACACTGCGTATCCGTACTGTGGTGTGAATGTGAGCGGTGTGTGTCCATGGCTTTTGCTGGAGGGAGTGCGTGTGCGTCCTTCGTTGAGAGAGCTCAACTCGGACCCACCAACCTGACAGTAAGTAACATGTGGGTGCTGACTGGCGCTCCGGCTCGTACGGCGGCTGACCGGGCGGCTCTCGGGAGGTGGAGCATCCTCCCTGTTTGATGTCAGAGCAGAACAGAGGGAGAAAAAAAACAAACTACTTTTACTAGCAAGGAAATTATTTCAGTTCAGTCATTGGAATTTAGAGAATTAGTGCTTGATTTATTTCATGGTAAAATGGCTCAGAAGGCAACTGCAGAAGAGTTTATGGACTGATGAGCTTTCACAGTATGAAATTTAGGGTAGAGCTGTATTGGTTGTCATGTACACATTTTCATTGAAATTGGCTCAGTCCATGCTAAATTATTATTGTTGAGAATAACAATACTTTTCATAATCAAATCATTGTTTGGTATTTAAACTGTTAAACTGCCAAATGGTGAGAATAAGTGAAGTTCTCAATAAAAACTTGAAGGTATTCTATTTACAGTGATAAAATAGAAGCTTAAACCTCCAAATGTTTGGCATTTTTGTCTTGATACATGACTTGAAAAATTAATCGATTATCAGACTTGATTAATTTTTGTGTGGAACGATTAACCGATAAAACTTTCACTGTAAGCTCCTGTTATTTCTGATAGATAACTGAGAACCAGGTTGTTTTGGTTGCCTTCTGTGTGCCTGTATCCATATTTACCGCAGTGGACGTACAGTATTTACTATGCGAAATAATGCTGCCCTGTGGGTGAAGAGCATCAATCTTTGTTGTCTTTGTCTCTTCCCAAGAGCGCCTACTCTCACTGAGACCCTGCTTTTAGTTCTTCTCTTCTACTGATGGATCAAATTCACTGGTTTCATCCAGCACTTGACAGGAAGCATACAGCACAATCTTCCCCTTGTCAATATTGCTGCCAACATTCAAGCTTAGAAGCTACTTTGCATTCTGTATTTATGTAACTTTGCGGAAACAGCTGGGATCTGCTCCTCTGTCAAAGAAAACACCCGCACAACTGATTGACTTTGGCATTTTCTGCTCCTGTGGAGGCCAAGAACTCAGATTTTTTGCTGGTAACGGGAATAAATTTGCTTTTGTTAAGTTGAAATGGGAAATAACATGCCTTTGGGGTCTTTGGGGCTGTGATACTTGGGTGTATGTGTGTGTGTGTTGCCATGCAACAAGACAGGATATCTGTGAACAAGAATGTAAATTAAATTAAACACCAATTAGGTATCTACTTTAAAGGGTATTTCCACAGATGTTTTGGTCTCCTAGTGAAATTATTTGTCTTGTCTTTTTACATAACATTGGTCTGAAAACAATTAACATACAAAGAAAATTAACTAAATCTTTTTATTGGCTGTGGCTTCATGCTGCATTTTATTTTATTTATTAATTTGCATCCCGACAGCCAGTCTGTCATTACTAACTTTTGGAAAGAATTACATTTGAAACATTTTCTTCACTGCTTCTCTGCTAAATAATTACTTCTTTAAAGCTGTTTTCACTTACATTTTTTAAATGAACCTGCTATATAATGAATATTTTTATGTTAATTACTTCTTTAAAGCTTCTATATAATAAATAGTGTTATATTAATGACTTCTTTAAAGCTGCTATATAATTAATATTTCTATTTTAATTACTTATTTAAAGCTGCTATATAATAACTATTTTTACGTTAATTAAATCAAATGATTATGTGTAATGTGAAAGTTGAAGCTCATAGTGACAAACCCACAGATACATTCATTATCACCAGTCTCTATAGTTCCCCTCAACTCTACAGAGCTTTAAAGCGTCTTTCAGCTTATTGTTTTGTTTTTGTTTAGTTTTTTCTCATTGTTTAACAGCCCACAACTTGTGTTTCAGTTCAGTCTCACTGTTCTCATTAGTGTTGTTTCAAGACACTGCAGGCAGCGAAAAAGCTTCACACTACCTGCCCCACATCAAACAGCAGACAGTCAAAGTTGGCGAGTAGCTGGTGAACTGGTAATATCTAAAGAGCCGGATATTTCCCACTACCCCCAATTAGCCGAAAAATGTAACATAAGCTACCACCCTCCACTTTCAACCTCTGTCATGGCATCACTGTCCTCAGAATCATCTGTCCAGTCAGCAGCACAGCTGGTGGTCAGAGTGGATTGTGACATAGGTCTGTTTGGTGTAAAAGACGTGTGATGGATATAAAAAATGCTGCTGGTGTTGATTGTCCTTTACACTAACATAAAAGCTGTTGCCATGGTATCAGTTTGTTTGTCCGTCTGCCTTTTAGAATACATTTAAATGTTTTTATTTCATGTTCAAATTTGCACTTCTGAGTTCTGATGTGTGGGTCCTGATGTGAAGATGAGTTGGAGTCTGAGTGTATTTACATTTTTTTTAAGATGCAGAGGATACAGTACTTGCACCGATTTGATACTCTGCATGACTCATCTCTGAACTTTTTTTCCCCCGCTCAAGCTGCAGTGTTTACTTTTTACCTCGAACACTCTGTTGTCACAGCTAAAATAATTACTGCTTTGACATCTCTTCTATGAGCTTTTCACTCCATGTCATGTTCATGTGAAGAGAGTTGAACTCCTGTATGTCACAGATATGGAGAAGCGCTTATCAGGATTGTGGCTTGAAGTGCTTCTCTGTCTCTTGTACACAACACTGTCCTCCCACACTGACACTGCTCCCATTTCAACATCTAATTTGAAAGCATGTGGGCTGTTTTCAACTGCATTTGAACTAGAAATCAAATTTTTGGGGAGACACTGTTAATTTGCAAAAGGAGAAATCTTCTCAGAGATGTCAGGATGGGAAGTCAGCTGCAGAACATCAGCCCCAGAGTAGCTCTGCATTCTGCATGCTTCTGACTGATTTATGCCAGAGGACCAAAAAGAGGCTGAACCAGGATCTTCAGTTTGAGACAGCGTCCCACTCTGCCCTTTAAAACTAGTTATACAGTTTGCAGAGGAGAGCGATCTCATCTAAAATAATATCACCTCAAAAATGTACAAGTGAAAATGTGCAAACTGGATACTTGCACCTGTGGGTTGTAAAGTTTTGTCCAAAATTAGATGTCCACCATTTGAAAACCGAGAATATTCTTACAAAATGATTTGATATTGTTCATCCCCTTTTATTATCTCATGTCATTTACCTACCATTATTGCTCCTTTAACATGCCAGTAATAGTTCCAGAACTATAAAAATTGAAGGTTAAGTTAGAAATCTTGATGTTTTAATAGACTATTAGCTTCAGCAGCCACATCAAGGCAATAACTAAATCATCACATAATTTATTATTCTAAAGCAAATAGCAAAAATTTGAGCATTCATATCCAGACAAGATTTATATTTAAACGGTCTCTTGCCTTGTCTTTTCAAAAAGACTATTAATTAACTGCAGTACATTCAGAACACTGCAAGAATAAGGAAACATTATTACAAATCAATTAACAACCAAAATGTGTTTTTGATATGCTTGAAGAATTACAATCTAGTAAGCTAGGTCCCTTAGGTCTTCAGGAAGCAGGCAACTTAGTTCCTTAAGTCAGAAATAAACATGGTGAAGCTGTATTTAGCCACCACACTGCACACAGATGGAACCAGATGGAATTATGATCTTATTAGTGTCCCAAACTTCAGCCTCTTTCAGAACTAAATTAACAAGACTAAGAGTCTACAGCCATGCTAGCAACTGAGGCTGTAGGCACAGTGGTGCTTGGAGCTAAATGCTAACGTCAGCTAATGTAAGCATTGTAACATGGTTACAATGACAATGCTAACATGCTGATATTTAGCAGGCAATGTTTACCGTGTTCGCTAATTAGAGTGTGTTAGCATAATAGCTCAGTCGTCTGGGGATCACAGATCAGTATTCACAAAATTTTATGGCAATCTGTTCGATAGTTGTTGAGATATTTCAGTCTGGACCAAAGTTGTGAACCAACCAAATGACTGACAATGCCATCGCTAGAGCCACACTGCTAGCATGGCTGAATACTCTCTTGTTGTTCTGTTATTTTGATTGATTAATTTTCCCTAATGCACTTTTTTTTCCCTTGTGTTAATCTGATCCATTTTTTTGTTTAGTTTAGTTTATCTGCCGTTATGATGAGGTGGATATTAAATCACACACAACTACAAAATGTCAAGGATGACACAATAAAGTGTACTGTAAGACTTATTTCCATTGTGGTCCTTAATGTAAAGATAGCAGAGATGCAGGCGTTCAGGTGACTAGGCGACATACTATCAACAGACCAATTAATACCAGTATCATCATCAATAACATTACTCCAAGTCAAACATTCAAAAAATACATTCTAAAAAGTTACATACAAATTATAACTAGGGCGATAAGTACTTACAAGTTTCTCAAAAGCCATGATTTGACCTTTACAAACTTTTGGTGGTTACCTTTTTTTTTTTTTTGCTGTTGTTGTTATGGCAAGGTAACTTATTCCAATTCCTGATACCACAGAACCTAAAGGAACAAGTACCCATAATTATGTATTAAACTTCTGCACACAGCTTTAGTCTTGTGGGTATGAGATTCCCCAACCCTATGAACATGGTCTTTTTTTCATATGTTGTTTTTATACATATTATTTGGTCATTTTTGGCTTTCTATATTCCAGACACGACAGGAAATGAGGGAAACAGAGACGCATCTTGACAGCTACGGGTGACCTGAAGGTGGTGAGACCTCATACTGTATGGCTCCATCCTTCAAGGGCAACCACCTGAGCTGTTGTAAGTTGCTGTTGTTGCAACACAACCCTGATATACTTTTCCTAAGAGATGTGCAGTTTGTCTGTAAGTGGTTTTAATTTTGTCATAAAATGTGTTTTTAAATGTTATCTTAATGCATTTCTTTGCCTTCTGTAAATCAATGTGAATAGTTTGAAAGGTGCGTTACAAAAAAACTGGCCTTGCTTTTCCATAAAGAATCGAGGAGTTTTATAGAATGATGGGGGGTTTTTTCACGACAAAATGACTTTAACCAACCTTTCCCTAAACAAAAACAAATTGCAGTGCATCTAGGAATGCGATCAGTTGATCTATACCATTTTGTTCCAAGAGGCATGATACCTTTGGCCTTGACTGACAGTGATATGCATGCGTTAATTGGTTTCTTTTTATAAAACACTATATACAGGATAATCACCGGGCAGAGGGCAAACTGTGCTGCCTGCCCCGAAGGCAAATAAAATAGAAACATCACACTCCAGAGAACACATTTATGTAACTGTGCTAGATTGTTCTCTTGCCATATAAACATACTGTATGCATGGTAGCAGAACAGTGGTATTTAGCCTCTACTATGGGGATTTAAACATTAACGTTTGAACTCTTCTTTTGAATTTGTGCAGAAGTTTCTCCAGCTTCAAAACAAACAAAAATGATTTCTCCTCTTACATGGTTCATTGTTAACCCAAGAGTGCTTCTTGCTATGACAATAATTTCTTCTCTCTGTGGTTCGAACTCCAAGGAATTCCAAACATATGGCCTGTCGTGAGAGGAGTTAAATGTCACAGAGAGATGCTTTTATTTATGTTTGTGTATGTTTTTCACTCAAGTTGAAACATTTAAACTCCGTGGACACGTATTCGCGTTGCTTGGCAAGAGTTTGCGTCTTTGCATTGACTTTGCATGTAATCGCGCCGTGCGAAACATTTGCTTCACGTTTGGTCCGAACACACCTTTAAGACTAAACTTTTGCATCTAAGGCAAAACCTTCACATTCACCTAAGGAAATAAGAGACATGGGATGGGAGAGCAGGCAAAACAGAGAGAGGAATCTTGTGCTGTCACTGAAGAAAAGTGATAGTTTCTCGCAACAAAATCAATGAATCTCTCAACCTCCCAAACATTTTGGGAAATACGCTTGTTCGCTTTCTGGGTTTAGAGTTCAAATGTAAGGCTACAGCTAGTAGCCAGTTAGCTTAGCTCAGAAACAAAGACTGGAAACGGGGGCAAACATGTAGCCTAGCTCTGTCCAGTGACAAAATGCGCCTACCACCACTTCTAAAGCCTACTAATCAACGCATTATATCTCGTTTGTTTATTTCGTACAAAGAACTTTGTTTTACGGGGGTTTATGTGTCAGACTATATCTTTGCCAGGCACTGCAGCTTCTGGAGTCTTTGCTGGTTGCCTGGAAACTGCTCAGATCCAAAAAACAGTCCAGCACATAACCCTCATAAAACGGCAAATTTTTGTTAATACTTAGTTTTTTGTACGGATTAAACAAACAAGATATAACACTTTGGAGATGCTGGTAGGCAGATTTTGTTAACACTGGACAGAGCTAATCTTTATGCTAAGCTAATCCAAGCTAACCGTCTCCTGCCTGTAGCTTCATATTTAGATACAATATGAGAATGGTGTCAATCTTCTTATCTTACTCGTGCCAGAAAGCAAATAAGAGTATTTGTAATACTGAAATGTCACTTTCCAATGCTGTTCCAAGACTTAATTAACTGTATATTAATGCTGCAAGTCGAAAGACAAAAACATTTGTTGACACTAGGCAGAAACACGGAGAAGGTCAACAAGAAGAAAGAGTTTTAAAAAAAAACTTTAAATGAATCCTACTCAGACATTCAGATGACGCCTACAGCGGAACCAATGTTATTTATAAAGTCAGCAGTTAGATTTGCATCAATGTACCTGAAGAAAATCAGTTTGTTTCTGCACTTTACAGATAAAACCTTGGATTTCAAAAGGTTTTCATCAAATTGTTCTGCACAATGTTAGGGTTTAAATGAGATTGTAGATGACTCCATCTGCATTATTAAGTGTATGGATGAACACTTAAAACACATAAAATTCTTTCTTTTTTTTCTTTCCAGGTTTTAATTCAAGTCTGGGATTTTGTTTCTATTCTTATCTGAATGGCTTTGATGTGTGTTGCTTTATATCTTGTAATACACATTTATAATTGCCTCTCTGTCTTTTAAAGTTCAGTTGTTCTCAATTGTCTTTTTTTATGTTCTGTGTCATGAAGCCAAAAACATCTTATTATTATTACTAATTTATGCAGATGTAAAATCCTGCACACAATTGTGTTTTATCCAAGCTGACAAAGCTACTCAACACTAACAGAGGCAGAAGTTTCTTTCTCATGGGACTTCTTCATGATAAATGAACACTAGAAGAAACTTGCCAGACAGTTCGTGTGGATTTCTTCCCTCCTCACAGCAGCTCAGTTATCTAAACGTCAAGCTGCCAACACCTTTAACTGTGTGCTGGTGTCTCTGCTGGAGAGGCAGTGCCATACAGTACCTGATCTCATTGGAGAAATCCTTCTCATAGCAATGTCTGCTGCTCAACTTCCAGTATAGAAGCCCGATGAAGACCAACAGGACAAAGATGAGGAGCAGAGAACCCACGACGATGCCGACTATCACCGCGGCTCTGTTTGGAGCTGTGAGATCAGTAGGAATAACAAGGATTTATTCACTCAGAAGCTCTGTGGCGGAAAAGAACAAAGTGTTTAAAAAATCCTTATACTGTGTTATTGTCTGGTGTAGCGGTTCCTTGCTTTTTTGGCTCTACCCTCAATAGAGATTGTATTTTCACTGTCCAATGAAAATCATGTATTTCCAAAATGTCAGCTTTTCATCAATGCCACAGTCGCTTAGCTTAGTTTAGCACAAAGACTGGAAGCAGGAAAAATACCTGGATCTGTCCAGAGGGAACAACATTTGCCAACTAGCACCTCTAAAACTCACTAATGAACACATTATATCTCACATTGTGCCAAACTACTTTTTGGCCAGGCGCAGTAGCTTCCTGGAGTCTCCGCTGGTTGCCTGGCAACTTCACAGTGACGACAAGACTTCAGACACATGACCGGACTATTTCTTGGCTGTGCACGGTATCGACTTTCTCATCTAACTCTTAGCACGAAAGTGGATAAGCGTAATTCCCCAAATTTCACTGTTCCTTTAAGGCTTCGTGCATCTTTGCATCTTTTTTGATAATTTTTGATAACTTTCTCCATTCCCAATATGTAATTTCCTTGGGTAGTTAGCTTGTATGTATGTAACTTGTGATGTTTGAGGTTTTCTGTAGGGGGACTTTAACTCCCTGAACTGCCTGACGCTTTAAGAAGGAGTGTACTTCCCCTTAAAAATGTCTTTGTGGTTAATTTTTTTTTCTGCTGTAATCTTAGTCAGTTCCAAAGAAGGGAATGTTTACTTGTTTATCACATTCACAAACAATATGTATGTTTTGATAATGCCTCTTGAGAGGGTAAATTTGATTAATATTTTTGTCAAAGTACAATTGAGTACTGTTCAGCTTCAAATGAGGGGAGATTGATGCCACCTGGGTCAAAGTGGCACTTATTCCAGAGAGCCTCCCTGATTGGACACAGACAGCGGGTGACAGGGTATAAAAGGTTTTGGAAGACAGCAAACCTGTTGGTCCAGGAAAATGGAGGAGGGCCAGTGTTTTGTGCACTGTGAAGGAAGCCCTTTAATGGGAGGTCCTGAGCCTAAGGGTTGGAACCTCTGGTCTAGGACAGCCCCCTGCACTTGAAGTGAAAATGAATGATTCCCTGTCTAAAGCCAAACATCTGAGCACTAAGACTGGAAGTTATGGACTCAACAAGATAATATAAAGTAATATGGGGGGGGGGGGTCTGCTCCACAGATCATGAGGCACACAAAGACAAACTCATTTTTTGGATCCACAGAATGCAGAGGGCTTGTTTAAGTCTAAACCCAGAGATGATTTATTCCATAATGGTATGATGAATCATTGACTGTACTCCCTACCGGTGCACTTACAGTCACCAGATTGAGTCCCTGTGAGACGGCTCTGGTATTTCTCTGGTTCCTGTCTTGTTCAGAGCTGTTCAGAAGCATTACTGCACATGGGCTGCCCTCGTTTAAGGGAATTTCTACGTTTTCCTTTACTCCATTTTTACACCGTGCCAACCAAACAAGGCCGATGAGGTCCAACTGTTTTCTGCTGCTGCCTTTTTCTTGTTCCATTTACACTTCATAAAGCTAAAGCGGCCTGTTGACATACAAGGCAGTGGAGTCATTTCATCAACAGTGACTTTGTGACTCAACAGCATCAAGTCAGTGATGGAAGAGCGGATGGACAAAAAGGTTCTTTCTTCTTTGAATAAAGAGATTTTTTGCCATTGACTGTGACCTTCTCCTGTCATCATTAGACATAAAACACTGATGTTACGCAGCACCGTGGTTAAAACCCTGCGTGTGATAAGTGGAGCGATGGGGAGATTGTGGCACAACTACAAAGAGAGAAGAGGGTGAAATCTAGGTCTTTCATGATGCACGTCATGCGTTATGTATGTGGACGGGAACCTTCTGTGTGAGGGTGTGTTCCCTTACGTTTGTTCGCTTTCAGGTTGATCTGGCAGTGTTCGGCTCCGACAGCATTGTTCACCTCACAAAGATAGATTCCTGCAAAGCTCTGCGAGTGGTTGCTGATTTTCAACTCCCCAGTCACGCTGCCTGAGAGCACACACACACACACACACACACCCACAAACACAGATTAACACATGTACTGCACATGTGTACATGTGCTGTCCATACAAGGGGCTAAAATGAATACTTAACAAATGATAACTTGAGAAGAAAATGTGCTGTGTCTCTGGCTGCAAGAGGACAACGATCAATGTAGTTTACAGTAAACAATGTAAAAAACATTTCAGGGAAAGTTTCGTGTTGTAAAGAGTGAAAAGAAAATGGGGAGAAAATGCAGATGATCTGCTGATTATCTGATTATGCAGCAGAATCCCTCTAAGTAAGTAGAATGTAAACTACAGAGTGTTGCAAATCGTTATTTCTTCATCAGGTGTTTACCTGGGTTTTCGATCATTTTCATATAAAAATGAGATAAATTCCTAGAATCCTTTATCATGACGAATAAAAACCGAAATAATAAGCATGTATATACATTTCATTGAGTTTTGCTCATACAGAATCAATTATTAAGTACCACCTGTCCCCAGCCCCCACCCCAACACACACAGACATTATGTTTGAGTTCTTTGATGTGTAGTAGCATCCTAATGTCAGTAGAGGTCACACTTACTCTGTGTGGCTGCAGCAGGGATGGGGCCTCCACTTCCCCTCCTCCACGTGTATTTTAAGGGAGTGGAGCCTTTTGCAGACTTGCAGTGCAGAGACACAGCCTCGCCAACCAGCTCCCCTCCCTCCACCCAGCATTTAGGCTCAGACGGCCTCGCTGAAATCATACGCCAAACGGATAATTTCACGCTGGCATTTCCATTCCATTTCTTGAAAAACAGTACAGCTTCATAGCTTTAGGATGAAACGGGAGGAACCATTTTGAGTCTGGCTTTAATGACACAGATTCACACCATATAGATGGGTTATTCCAACAATGTGATGCATTATATTACTCAAAAATCCTATAAAATGTATGAGTTGCTAAAGAAAACATGCCTTCATTGCACATTGTAAATATATATTTGAACAGCAAATATGGAATGTAAGCTTGAAGAGTTAAGGTGACAAGGCAGACACACGGAGTACTGTCCTGTTTTGAAAAGGTGAAAACTGATAGAAATTCGTAGCAATTAAGGTGAGATTGATTATGTCACACGACAAAAGACCTGAAGGGTTCAAACGAAGCATTTCACACATTTAAGTGTGTTTTTCTTAATTTATATAATGAAAGAAGGGATACTATCCATCCATTCAATCATGCAGTTTCTAAACCAATTATCCTGCTCTGGATCATACAAAGAACCTGATCTATAAAATGACCTGACAGTCTGTGTTGCTGTTAGCATGAAAACAGCTCTAGGCTGTCTATTGATGTGTGAGGCATTGCTGTGGATGTGTATTTAACATTCTGCTAGTAGTTCATCAAGGGGGAGTTGATGTCATCTGATACAGATTTTACACCAAGTTGAGTGTGAGTTAGTTGACTTGAGACCTGAGAAAAACCTTAGGTCAATTAAAGTTACTCCACGGGCTATGCAAAATAAATGCATCCATTGATCAAAAAACAGTTTCTTCTGTGAAGTAATTTGTTAAAAAATCTCCAAACTCTATGCCTCAAACACTTGGACATTTGAATGCTGTTTGTAGAGGACGGTGGAACAACCCAGGCTGAGCTAGATGTAGGTGCACTGGTCAGAGGATGTTAGTTTTGCACTTAGTTGGCCAGATTTGGCTGTTCAGGTCATTTTAAAGCAAAACAAATCTATTATATTAAGGTCAATTTTACCATGTTAGGCACATTAAAGAGGTACTGCACACTTAAACATGTTTTTGAGCTGTAACATAAATGATGTGACTGTACTGTGATGAAACACATCAATGCTGGTGTTAATATTGATATAATATTTCTGACCAAATGTATAAAAATCAGCATTTCATGGGTTGAAAATGTCTCAACGCACAATCTACTGTTTGAAATCAGCCCTGAACCTGGAGGCCAATGCTGACATAGAGTCAACCGGTTGGGATCTGTCTACGTCATGAAATTTATATACAAAAGGACTCTAATCAGTGTCAGTCAGTCTCCCCGGGTCTCTAGCAACGAGGCCACGCCTCCTCCAGATGTTGTTCCCTCAATCGTTGTAATTTTTTAAATATGCTAGGAGAGAGGGCTCTAGCATCCACACACCTGTTCCCATTCCTCATCAGCCCTGCAGTCACCTGAGCTTCCCCATTCATCTCCCCACCTGCACCTCATTCCCTAATCACCCCACACTACATATACCAGTTCACTTTCTTTGTTTCTTGTCACTTTATTATGTTGCTGTGTGTTTCTTGTTATGGTTCCTTGTTCCTGCATGCTTTACCTGCATTTTGACCTTTTGCCTCTTTATTGGACTTTGCACAAACTGTGACACTGTCAACCTGACAACAACTAACACTGATTGGTTACCTGAAAAAATTTGAGTTGAGAAAATGTACACGTCTACGGAAGCGTAATGTATTCAATGTTTGCTCTGTTTTTCTGACTTAATGAGATTATTTTCTTAGAATTTGGAGCAAAATTGTCATGGAACGTTCTTTTTGTCTTTTTTTTTTTTTTTTTTTGCTGTTATTCTGAATTAACTAGATGCTTCAAATCCTGTGAGAAGCTCTCACCTGCATGGAGTAGCCTATGGTTGCTGCTGCTAATCAGCCTGACCCTCAATATGATTTCAAGTACGGGGTTACATGTAAAGTTGACATACTAATAATACCATATTACTTAAAGACATGAGTATCTCCCAATGTCCCAAACCAAAATAAAACTGGATTAAACTACACAGATGGGACATGTTTGCTTTAGTGAAATTGAGCTTCTTGTGGGCTTTTCAGGTATCATTAATTCAGGAAAAAACAGAACAGATTTTTTTTTTCCTCTGAAACTTTTTCTCATAATTCTGAGAATTTTGTTAATTTAGAAAAACAGGGCAAACCTCTTTCTTTTTTTCCTCAAGTGAATGCATTACGCTTCCATACATGTCACTATAATATAATAATATTATAGATTAAAACTATATATTCTGACCGACGCTGTATTTCATCCATTTTATTTAGATGCCACATGGCTCCTGAAAGAGTTTTTGTTGTTGTTTTTTAACTGGGCCAATTATTTGCTCAGTCATGAAACATCTTTGGAAGAAGTTATTTCATACAGTATTCAGTCTTAAAATCATTATAAATAAATCTGCCAATGAGGTGATGTTCTCATCCACCCCCGTCACTGCTCTCGCTCTTCAGGCAAGATGAGTTGGACTAGAATCAAGTAAACTACCCCCCCACCCCACCCCACCCCCACAAATTCTAAGACTTAAATAAACTGACAAATGGCTTTAAGTGAAATGTCATTTCAAATTACTGTTGCCTTTTTTCAGTCTCATCAACTGCTCAATCTGTATCCATCAGTTCAACACAGACCTTTCCAAAACCATCGTCCTTCAGTTCATTCTTTTAATCCCAGCAGTAAAAATTGCGACCACAGCTATCTTTACCAAGGCACCTATCTCCGCTCCATCAGCAGATGAAGCAAACTCCATGTGCTGATAAAGACCCTGACATGCAGGTGAAAGTTCCAGAGGATAAAAAGTAAATGGACAGTGAGTTAAGATTTTTTGGTCAAATTATGCAAATGTTGACTCTGCAACAGTGAATGGTGGTAAAAATAATGGTAAAAATAAGTGTAAAAAAAGATAGTTTTGAGTGTTTTTTGACATTTTGCTCCAAAGAGTAAAATTCATGTTCTCACAAAGCAGGGGACTTTTATTCTATTTCAGGTTAAAAGGTTAAGCACTGGATTAAATTGTGCAATTTGTCCCAAATTTAGGGAGCAGTTTCTCAGTGAATAAAACCTTTTTTTCTTTTACAGAACAAACTCTGACTGGTAATAGCCTTTAGCACTGAGAAAGCCATTAGCTTAGTTCTCACTGACATCCATTTGAACCTTTAACAAAACTGACCTCCACAAACCACTAATAAGCTAAACTTTTTTAGTATTTTTAAAAATCCGTAATTTCAGTGGTACAAAAGTATGTATAATCTCAAGTGTTGGACTCCGCTAAATTTCAAGTCACATCCGTCACAGAGTTTTTTTTTTTAAAAAGTGTGAAAATTCATGATTCACGATGATGAAGCAGCAGCAGAGAAGCTGCTGGTTTGGCTGTGGGTGCAGGAGGGCAGAGATCCATGTTGAACGTGTGTGTTCACTGGCCGAGTATCAGGGGTTGCAAGGGTTTCAGTCATACCCGCGCACCACCCGGTGAGCACGCTAAGTGACCCAAATCAAACACACCCACGATGTTGTGAGACCAATAAAAGATGCATGCTGTGTCTGGCAAAGATACTCATGGTGGTGGATCCTCCAGCAGTGACTTCTACATTCACTGAGGAATGTCTACCTTCAGTGAGATGTCTGAGGCCTTTCTGCTGTTGATAATCTGTCACTAATGTGCGCTCATTCAGCTCAAAATTTTTCTAACATGGAGCAGCACAGTGGGACGAGAGAGGTTGAGTGGACTGGTTATATTACGCATAGTGTGAATGAAGTGAAAGAGCAGAGAAGTTTAATCTGGAGCAGGTTAAGGGATGTACCTCTCTCTCCAGAGGAGAACATCAACAACCACTGTGTTGCCTAGCAGCGTAGCATTGTGTGTGTGTGCTGCGCAGAGCAGTGTGTAGGTTGTCCTTTTGCTTTAATGTGTGTATTTGTGCGCTGTAGCTGCTGTTGAGATTATATTCTCTATACTTTCCTGCAATGGTGATACTTTATTCTGCTGCTAAAAGTGGCGGGTTATTTAAGTTATGTAGCTTAATATTGCTTGTTGCACCCTCCGTGGTGTCCATAGCTCTTTCTGTTGTGGGTCATTTTTTGTTTGATTGCCTGGGTTTTATCCTCTTCTAGTTAATTCTAATAAGGCTATGCTGAGGAAGGTGTGTAATAACCAAAATGCACGTTTTATTATATAACATTATCATCATGATAACCCACTCTCCATCCCTTTTTTATTGTTTTTTTTTATATGGTAAACATTTACTCAGAGTACATTTTTACACAAGTAATTCTTTTTTACTTGAGTAAAATATTCTACTTTTCTTTCCATCCCTGCAACTAATGGATACAGAGTATGGAATTGTTGTAGTGATGTAGCAGTAGTCTTAAAAGATAAAGTGTGCCTGACAGCAGGTACCTTTTTTTTTTTTATTTGCTGCACACTAGAATGTCACAAGGAAATGTGACCTTCTTCAGTAAAATACACATCCCAAAATGTTAAAAGTAAATATGTGCAGCTGCCTTCCCCTTAAAAACCAAACGGTACCATAGTTGTCAAAGGTGATGGACATAAATAATGTAGCCAGGTGACATGTGTTAACCTCAGGATGCAACCCAATGCCCAGTCTTACCCATTACCACCAGTGACACCTTGCGCATGTCCACTCCAGGTGATTTCTTCACTTTACACTGGTAGGTAGCACTGTGAGCAGGTGACAGCGTAGCGATTGAGAGCGAAGCGTCGCCCATTGAGGGGTCATGGGCAGCAAAGCTGAGCCCTTTTGCAAGAGCGTCGTCACCATGGACGTATTTGGTGCCGCTGGTGTAGGACATGAGCTGATTGACAACAAAGTAAAAGATTCAACAAAGAGTCAACAAATGACACTTGTATTAGATGTTAACCAATTAAATGAGCACTGAACCTTTTTCCCTCCATCAGTATTGGATAAAATGACTAAATACAATGCTAAAGGAGTACCTTGCAGTGACACACCCACCAAGAATTACCACCTTGGAACTCTAAAGAGTTTTTTAGCCTCTTTCAGCTCATTGTTTTGGTTTACATTTATTATGTGTTTCAGTCTCAGCACTCTATTCAACCTCATTTCCAGTAATATCAGGCAACTGGTTTCAGAAAACCAGCTCTCATAAACCCACTGTATTGTACACTACCTGCCAGGCAGCAAAAGGCAAACTGACGAAGTTAGCAGCTAGCTGGTGAAGAAAGCAGAACATCTAGCAGTTAAAGAACCAGATATTTTTCTCTCTTCATGGGAGACCAAACCAGATAAAGAACAGTGTATCAGTAGATAAATATTTAGATTATTTTAGAATAAAGAGCTGGTAAGAAATGTTTAAGTGTTTGACTGCAGTACAAAGCATTCAAAGAACTAATAATCTGCACTGGTTACTTGTCTAAAGCAGCACATACTGGACCTGGTCAATCCTTGTATTGACTGTGATCAAATGTCTACTGCCTGAGGGTAGAGTTGAGGGTAGAGTTGAGGGGAAAAAACATCCTTTCAAGTCTCCAACACTAATGACTCTTTTAATTTAAAAGGCAAATGGGATAAACAACTAATTCCTGTGAAATTAAAAAGGTGGTAGGAGTTCATCCACATTCCAGTCTCCTGGACTGAATTCTGATTTAGACTTGTAGAGGCGCAAGCACATCATGGATGAGAAGAATTAGAATTTCAAGAATTTGAAAGGATGTGTGAAATCTGAATGGAGATGTATTAAATTATGACACGTATCATGAGACTAAGGTTAGAATCCCCTATATAACCTTTCTCATGACCTGTGTTCTGAATCCTAATTAGCTCAAATATGGAGGAGCTCTTTCATTTTACGGATCCATCATTTTAATTTCCTGGAAAGAAATTTATAATTTGGTACTAATTTTAGGAAAAAATGGAGGCAGCATTTAATTGGTTCACTTATAATTAATTCCAGTGAATTGCTTGCATAGCCTACAGCGGGTCAGCTGAAAAAACAACAAAAATACAGGCAAGATATATCTTTAACATGTATGAAGAATAACGTTTTCAAGAATAAATGAATAATGAATGAATACATGGACCTTTTTTATTTTCTAGGATCTATTTTCCCTACAATTTGTACCAAATAACATGATCTTGGAAATTATTGAAAAGAAAAAAGGGTTTCTTAGCATAAATAAGTGAATTCTGCTTTATAATCCCCATACTGTACATTTATAGTAGCCTATCATTTGTAGCATTCTCATTCTGCTTCTTACCATCTGGTCTTTCTGTGTGGTGTCTGGACTGACCACGGACCACTCGATGTCAAGTTCTCCAGTGTCCAAAGGGCTCAGTGTGTAACTGCAGTCCAGAGTCACGCTCTCTCCCTCTGCCTTCTGGATGGTATGTGGGCTCGTGGACGTCACCTGCATCCCTCGTGCACCTCTCAATTCTGAAGAAATTCATATTCAAGTCTTGTATTTAATCAGACACTTATTAGCTGTTTCTTAATCCCTTGTTGTAATGCTCAATGATAAATATTATGTATTCTCATTCAGCAAAGCCTTTTTGCATATTCACTGAGCCACAGTTTATGATTTCCATGCACAGAGTTTTATGTAGCCTATATACATACAATATTTCCTCAGATGAGGTCTGGCTAAGAAAGCAACCCAAACACAACCATAATAGTTGCAGCCAAATACCATGAAATAAAATAAAAATGACATACTGGAATTTCTTTAAAAGCAATTTCAGACTAATTTCATACAGTAGAAATAAGCTGTACAATAGAAAGAGCTCAATAAGAAGCACTCCAGAAATAATAGAATCAGAAGTCAAGTATATCACTCTTGGCAATACCAATCCTACACATTTTTTTTCCTTTTTTTCCCAAGGTCCTACACAGTATGTTAAAGTTCAACAAGAGAAATTACCTTTTGTATTAGCAAACATCTTGAATAGCTCCATGAGGAGGGGGTCTTTCAGGTCTTTATGGTTAATTTTAGTATATTCAATATTCAGTTTAGTTCAAGAAGTCTGTAAAAGTATAACAATTTACATTTATCAATGTAAAATGAAAGCTAATTAGCTGTACAATGCGTTTACTCCTGTGCTTTTATTCCAACTGTCAGATGTTTGTATTAATGTACATCATTTATAAACAATACTCTACATATTGTACATAAAGAAAACTTTCCATATATACTTTTTTCAAGCTAGCTGTGTATTTGAGATCTGCAGCTCAGTCTATTAAGAGCTCCACCCTGAAGATGAAAACATGAGCTCAAATCCCTGGACCATTAAGGAGTCAACAGTCCTCTGGAGGCATAATCCCAAAGCCTGATTGGACAGACTGTGAGCGCCATGGTAACACATGGGGAAGCTTACACCACTGAGGCCTAACAGCTCAGCAGAGAAGAGACATGAAGGTCTCAATAAAAGATGCTTCATTCAATACCATGGCATACAAACATACAGTCGTAGTATTTAACACAGTCACTGCACCTGTATGTGTGCCTGTATTTATGTGCTTGTGTGTCTGTGTTCTTACCTGTGCTCAAGAGACTTGCAGTGGATAACAAGAAGACAGGCAACCAAGGGGGGCAGCTGAGGAAGAAAGCTGACGTCAAACGACTGCAGCTTTGTCTGAACATAGTGGTCCTGTTTTGAAATAAAATCATTAAGACCAAGTGGTCAGAATGACAATATTGGCATATGAAATTAGTTTTCTCAACTCAAATTCAAAGGACATGAACAACAAGCTAAGATTATATTGATACTACCTGAATACAGATACTACATCCAAACGCCTGGCAGTGCAATACAAAGGAGCAAGCAACAGTGTGCTGCCTGATGCACTTGCTTTACACGTAGCCTCATTACCATGAAGCCTTCTGATTGGATGGTTGCTCCACCTGATTTACCGGTTTACCAGGAGGTTTCCTTGGTATTGCTAATCAGCTATTAATATTGCCTTTAACACCCACTAACTTTCTCAAAGGCTTTGTAAATACCACAGCCACCAAAAAAGCAAATGCAATTATGGAAAATAAGATTTTAATCAAATTAGACAAAACTAATGGAAATGTGCTTGAGGAAATGAGTGCCCTGACAGCTGAATAATAATACAAAGCAATCCCTTGGTGAACAAGTGAAACTGGGGGCGCAGCCATACGATTTCTGATGGTGGCTGGAAACTCACACTGCAACACAATGCTGCTTTGTCAATAGTCAATAATTACTTGCTAGTGTGTATGCCTATCTGCGCATGGTCACACCAGGACCATGGCATTATGCTTCCATACATGTCACATCAGATCAAATATTATACATTAAAACTATATATTCTGACCGACGCTGTATTCCATCCATTTGATTTATTTGGATGAAAACAAACAAAAGAAATAAGTCACTGTTTTTAAACGTCAAAATAAAGAGGAAATCATCTGCCTCCACCTGCACAAGGAAACACACAGTTACTGTACACTCCCTCTTACTTGTTGCATACACAATACACCACACACCACTTCAACACCTCTCATTTGTTAAATGTCTGTGGTTTCAAATAATAAGGAAGACAAAGAGAGAACGTGAGGTCTCAAATGACAAGGAACTGGTTGCACAGTCGAAAACACAAGCCAGCAAGGTTTGTATACATTACTAGGATGTCTGGGGAAAAAATACTACAAAAGCTTATCTCTGTGTCACATCTCCAAGGAAACAGCTTTTATAAATGAGAACCCGGTGGGTGTCCTTCAGTAGAAACATGCAGAAAACACATTTGTGAAAATGGATAGAGCTTTATCACCAGTTGTATAAAAATATCAAACACTTTAAATCTTCATGTGAATTTTCTCTTGCAGTCACCACATTTATTTTAAAAGCTTTGGGCAAAAAATATTTTTATTTAAAGCCACCAGCTGCTAAAGTAGAGTTGTCAGAGACCAGCTAAACTCCTCCCTGACCCCACACACCTACTCTTTTCAAAATTTGAGCAGCTTAGTTCATATGCACTACTCTGAGTAACTGCTTTAAAGACTATGAATGAGGTGGATTTCTTCTGTAGGAAGAAATTAATATAAAGAAAAAGAACCACTTCAGATGGACAAAGGTAGATAAGGTTAGATCAGATTTAACTTAATTAATTTAACTACTGTCATTGCACAGTGTTTCGTTGCTGCTGGTGTATGCAGCTATGTTATATACAGTACATATGTTTCTGGAGTATGCCCTCCGCAAGTGTCGCTTGCGTTGGATATCCATGATGGTGAGGAGGTGGGAGCTGGTGAAAGTCTAGGCAATTTTCACCACCCGCTGCTGTGCCTTTCAGTCAGAGACAGAGCAGTTCCCTTATTACACTGTGATAAACTATGGTAGCTGCTGCCACACAAAGTATAAATATCAGAACACTGGCTGATCGTAGCCCCAGGTTGTGCCTCTCACACATAGCTAGTGCTTGTGTTAGCATTAGCAAGCCTGATAAAGCTGGTGTCAGCACATCACTCCAACAGGTGCTGGATCTTGTCCATGTAGACCGTCTCATTGTTGTTGCTTATGAGGCCCATCACCGTAGTGTCAGCAGTAAACTTTATAATGGTGTTGGAGAGGGCTCAGCACACAGCCCTGTGGGACACCAGTGTTGTCCAACCTCACAGACTGGGGTTTGTTGGTAAGTAAGTCCAGGATCCAGTTACAGAGGCAGGTGTTGATGCCAAGGTCATTTAGTTTGGTGACCAGTTTAGAAGGGCTTAAGTCAGTGAACAATATTATCATGTAGGTGTTACTGTAAAGGTTAGACAAGTGTTGTGGAGATGGCGTCCTCTGTTGACCTCTTTGAGATGAGCCAAAACCGGCTTCTCAAAACAATTGATAGCTTGATGATAGCTTGGAATCCATCCCTACTCGCAACAGCAGAGTTGGTGGCTCTGTTTCTCAGAGGAGAGCCGGTCAGAAAAAAGAACCAAAACCCCAAAACAAAACAAAACAAAAAAACTCACTGAGGATGAATATGCCACCATCCATCGGTTCCACAGCGGCTGCCCCGGACTCTGGTGAAGAAGCTGCCCTCCAGCAGCCTGGAGCAGAAGCTCTGACCAGCTCAGCTCCGAGTTTCAGAACTTTCCAACTTTCTCCTCCGTGGGAGGAGATCTTAACCTGAAAGCCAGGACAGCTCCTATTTATAATCTAGGCCACTGGTGACATCATCGTTACCTCACACATCATACTATAGTATGATGACATAGAACTCTTTGATACATCCAAGAAGATTGTGACGTCAAAGTGCACTGAAGTCAATTACTAGTTACTGAGCTAGAAAACTCACCAGCTCACAGCTATCATCACAGTTGCCATTAAAATGCAAATGTGTGTAACTATTGTGCAACATGAGCTTTTGGCCTTGCCTAAGCAATTGGACACCATATAAATCTACATGCCAAGTTTGGCTTCTCTGGGATTAATGTTTGTTGAGCTAGAAAACAGCCTCAGTGGGGAAAGATAAAGAAAGACACAAGAAAATAGGCAATCCAAGTGAATAAAGCAGGGAGTTTCACTGCTTGGAATAATACACGAGTCCTAGAAAAAAACAAAAAAAAAGACACAAAAAATCAACATATACGTCTTTTATGCCCTTGTTGCAATATTATAACACAGTTGCAACTGTGTTATAATTGTTAGGCTTTGGAAGGTAAACTACAACTGGACACAAACACAAGACTCGGACGAGGTAAGTATCGGCAAGCTGGAGTTTATTGAGATGCCAAAAGTAGGTGGATGATCCGATAGAAACCAGGAAGGGGTGGTGTGCGTCTTGGAACGTCCACGGATCGCTTGGGTCCAAGTCCAGGCGGATCTGAATCTTAGGCGTGGGCGCGAGAGCAGATCGGAGACCGGGGTGAAGCCAGGCGCTTCAGTCAGCGTGGTCCAACCAGGAAGCTGGCGACGAGAGTGCTGTAGAAGACCGGCAAACGAAGGTTAACCAAGTTAACAAGACAACAGCGAGTGCAAGCATGACTAGAAACTCTAGGGAGCTGTAACGTAATACCACATGAGTGGATAGGACGATCTGGCGCCAAGTCATCCTCTCTTCCTGGTTTTTGAAGTGTAGAGAGATGAAGGCAGATGGACTGCAGGTGTGCCTGCCCGCAGAGCCAGGTGGCCACGCCTCCAGATCCAGATCGCACAGGTGAAACAGATAAACACTCACCCCAAACACAAGACAACCAACCCCCACACCCAATCCCATTCAGGAACACTTTCAAGTACTCAAGCACACATACATGCACACACACATAGACCGCCTGCTACCGATTCCTAACAATAATATTGCATTAACCTTTTTAAAAAGAAATTCATCTATTCTTTGGACATTAATCTGAATGTCTATCTATCTATCTATCTCTATCTAGATGGATTCATAAAGAGTTGCATCATTTGGTTTGTTTCATGGGCCTAAGACATTATTTCTAATGGGTGGGTGCCCATTTTTTTCCTCAAATGTTTTTGTCCGTAGTTTCAGTTTGTAGGTAATTCCACTTCATACACTTCCTTTAATCTGCTTTTCCATTCTCCTGTGGAAGGTGCATCCTTGCCGAGCCAAGGTCCAGTTGCACATTTCCTTGCCTTACTCTCAGTGCTGCAGATTTAGGATAAATTTGCAGGGATATTTCCACAACACCACATATAAAAAGAATGACTTCGGTCCAGAAGTTCATAACTTTGGAACATAATCAAAAAGCATGCATGCAGTTTGCAGATTGTTCTCTCACACTTCCTCCAGCAGGCTCCTGTTAGTTCTGCATTTATTTTTTACCATTCTGTTTGGAGTTAAAAATATGTGCTCGAAAATATCTGCTGATCATTTATAATGTTTCATTCTCAATATGTTCACCAAGCTCAGACTCCCATTTATTTTTAATTTGCATAGTACTGTCTTACTGCCTGTAATACCGACAATAACTTGACATAATTTTGCTAGTGATTTACTATTAATTACTCTATTCTGTGAATCAATTTTTCAATTTTTCAGTGGATGGTGGTTGTTTTTTTAAGTATGTCCCAGTTGGAGTTTTTAAATAAAACATCTCTTAATTGTAAATACTGAAAACAAATTGACTTTTACTATTTTCAAAACAGTTAGAGTTGGCTTATGGGGCACATCTTGCTTCTTTCAAAGCAATTTAAAATATAAAACACCTTTCCATAAAATTACCACTCATTCTGGTATTGCAAACACACTGCTTGTTAACAGAAGAATGTAATGACAATATTATTATTATTATTATTAATTTAATTGACGATTTAACATTAATATTTTGAACGTTTGCATGATTTTTTGTGTTACAAATGACAAAGACTTTCCATCTGACAATGTCTGTACTGTTCAAAAATCAAAAGCCTTCTCCTGGCTTTTATTGCTGGAATTTACATAGCTGATTCTCTGCCAAGTAGGTCACAAGCTCAGTTGTTCACAGTTCCAAAGTGCACTCTTATGAAAGCAGCCCAGGCTTTGAAAGATAACCTAATTGATACGAAGAAGAAAAGGGAATACAAGTTGGATTTCGGTTCCTGACTCCACGGTTCCACGCTAAGCTGGCACACAAAAACGTAGTCACTAGAGCTATGACTGCAGAAATTTGGGACGTCATTATTGTTGGCGCCGGACTATCTGGACTAAGTGCAGCTCATTTGCTCAGGAAACGGAATGCCAAGTTGAGAATACTAATAGCGGAAGGAAAAGGTTTGTAAAATTGTATCATGATTGAATGCAATTAGTAACCTGAAATGGTGAGTCTTTTTTTGTACTGAATTGTTTTAGTTGTGAAATTGTTGAAAATTGCTCTGACTAAATCATGTCTGGTGTGCCATGCAGATCGGGTGGGAGGTCGCACAGTGTCCACTGAAATACCAGCAGCCAATGGTGTTGATCGCTGGGACTTTGGAGGGCAGTGGGTAGGAAGGTACTGTTGATCAAAAACTACAGAAATAACTAAGAAAGGAAACCAAGACAATTCATGCTCAAGTAACATTTTAAGCGTTACTCCAGTTGGGACCACAAGGATTTTTATCATTCTGTTGTATGATTACAGGTATTTTTTAGTTGACAGGAACAGTGGAGTATTTTGCTGCTAGTATGCAATTGAAAGTGAGTCAGACGTTTCACCTTTTTCATTATGTAGTCTCAGGAAAAAGTGCAGAAGAACTTTAGGGAAATCATTAGGGTTTGTCAGTTAGACAAGCTTCATCCACATGATAATTGTAGCAGGTAAACTTATTGATGGGCGGTTAGCACTGTCACCTGATGGTAAGAAGGTTCTGGGTTGGAACCTGCCGACCGGATTTAAGCTGGAATTGGCTTCAGCCAAGGATAAGCAGGGAAAGATGGACGATGATCACTTACGGACACATTGTCTTGGAGACACAGGCTGAGGATTTAGAGTTTTAAGAATATTGATGTCAATCGCACAATAATGCCCATTTATCAAAAAATCTTTGAATGAGATTACTGAAAAGATTTCTAATGAGTTATAGATAAATCCAATGCTATTATGACTAATTAAGGTTTATATCATTTATTGTGACAAGAATAGAATGCGGATGTGTATTGTTCTATGTTGTGCTTGTAGGCTGGAGTCAGAAGGCCTTTGATTGCAATGTGTATGCTGCAGTACTGCTGATTATATTACAAACTAGAACTGCAACTTGTTTTATTTTATCTATTGCCTGTTTATATATATTTATGTAAGGATGTACATACAGTATATGCATATATATGTAATATTATTTTCACTTTTGTTTGATTGACATAATGATGTGAAATTATAATCTTTTCCCTGTGAGAGTAGCTATTGCACTGGTAACAGGTAATGGAGATCCAAATAAGATTTATCTTATTATCCCAACTACCAATCTCAAAACTGCCTAATTTCTCCTAGGTTTTGGAGAAATTATTCACTTAGTCACTTATTAGTCACCCAGCTTCACACTTCACAGCACAGACTGTTCTGATCAAAGTAACAAACTCTCACATGTTTGTATCTAGAAGCTGTCTAGCTAATTGGCTACAACCTGTAGTCAACTGAACAGGTCAAATAGAGAGCTTGTTAAATGCCTAGTTCAAGAGCACTTTGATGACAGTTTAATTAAAAGAGGAGACAGCATCTCAGGTGCTTCATGTCTACATTTGACCAGTTTTCAAAGATTCAATCAAGCAATGTTGTCTTCTCGAGCCCACTTCTCTAAAATCAAAATAAATGCATTTATGATTATGTATCAGCTGAAAGAGTAATAACCCAACAGTACAACAGTAACACTGTAAACATAAGCATAAAAAAAATAGCTTCCTTTCTCTTTCAGCACCCAAACACACATCTTGGAGCTCATAAAGGAGCTGGGCTTGGAGACCTTTCAGCAATTCAGTATTGGCAAGAAGGTGCACCACATGGGCGGGCCAGGTGCCAAAGTTCGCACCTATAGAACCAGTATCCCTGCTCTATCCCCAGTGGTGCTAATGGACCTCACCCAGCTACTGTGGAAGGTGAGGCAACAGACTTACACGGCAATATTCTGGACTATGTTCAGTCAGAGCTGTCCTCCCCAATGCTTAGAAATCTCTGATAAAGACAACCACAACCACAACTCTCAGTGGACAAATATGATACTTACGAAGCTGAGGAGTGGTTTAATGAATTTCTTCTTTTGCATGTGTGCCAAGAATGAGATGATATGCAGCATGTACATGTATACCAGTAGCTCTTTAGAGGCCATTTTTTACATCCATATATCTTTTTAATCAGCTTTACTGTACAATATCCTCACCATGCTGGGAATCAATGGGAAGTCCCAAATGGGTGTGGTAATGGTATTTTACATTTATGATGCAGTGTACAGGAAAAGAGTACTGTAGCAGGGTTACTGCTACGGGCTTCCACTGACAGGCGGATATACACACACACAAGGATTTCACTGAGTACAGGTTTATTTACAGTATTTACAGGCAGTCACTCTCTGCTAGCCCCCCACTCCGAAGCCTGGTGTCTCAGGACTGGCCAGCTCTTCCTCGTACTACTCATGCTTCTTCGATTGATCTGCTCTCCTGATTGAGGACGCGTCTCTTCCACCCAGCTCCAGTGTCTTGACGCGTCCTTCTCCTCAGCCCGTGCCGCTATTAAAGAGCACAGAGGTCTTGATTACCAATCATTTCCACCTGTGCTGCCTAGACTGCAGGTGCTGACTCCCTGAGCCACTCCCCCCATCCCCTCTCCTCTGCAGCTGAGCTCTCTAACCACACCCCGCCACCACAAGTACATTTATCGCACAACAAATTTCCTGCCCAGGATAAATGGTTAGAGTAGCAGTAGGAAGTAGAAAACATGGGGAGAAATGTCCTGCTAGAATCATATTTGGCACCCTCCAACTATTTTCTTTGTTTTTATCCGTATCAATGGGCTGCTTTTGGTTCACAGTGGTAAATCATCATGTGTGGGTGTATTGTGGTGACTGTATTTTGCACTCAGATTGACAGATTGAGCGCCACAGTGTGTGTCCAGGATCCTTCGAAGACTCCCAACGCTTTTGAACTAGACAGCATGACCCTGCACTCGTACATTGAGCAACATGCCTGGACTGCAGGTCAGGGTTAAAAGTAACTTTAAATGTAGCTCTATCTTTCTCAACTGAGCATGTCTACTTTGTGTTGGTCTAGGACAAAGTTGGGGATTTGATACATTTGATACTGTGTAACTTACAAATTTGACCCTCAAAAAAAAAAAAAAAAAAAAAAATTATTGGTGTGAAAAAATTGTTTCCATTACAAATTAGATGCTTTAATTTTGGTGACAGTATTTTACAGTCTACAGCCATGATAATGGCTCTTTGAGGCTGTGATGGTCATTGTAAAAAAAATAAAACTTTACATGAATAAAAGTTGAGGTCCAAAGTTTGTCTGTTTAGCAGTCATAGTGAAATAAATGTCAAAATGTTAGTTGTTCATAAAGTAGCGTGCTGCTAACAAGCTCACAATGCAGAAGGTATAATGTTGGTCATCTTCTAGCTTAGTGTGTTAGCATGCTAACATTTGCTAACAGGCAAATTAGCACTCAACACAAAAAACGGCCGAGGCTGATGGGAATTTGCATCATTAGTTTTGCAGGTATTTGGTCATGAACTAAAGTATCGGATACACTGGAAATTTGACCTAATGAAAAAATGAACTAGTCAAGGGATCAACAAAGTCATTAGCACACATCCTCTGGAAATATTGAAAGTCTGTACCAAATTTCATGACAGTCCATCCAGTATTTGTTGCAATATTTCAGTGTGGACCACCGACACTGCCATTCTTGGAGCCATGCTGGTTTTTTGTCAGTCCATAAAATGTCTAAGTATAGACTGTTATTCATGCCTAGAGTTTTATGCCAAATCAAATAATACATTGAAGTGCCAGATTTATTGACTGCAGACTAAAAAGGCATCTACATTTGACTACAGATTTGATTTGACTTAAGTACAGAAATAATCATCATTATCCTCTGTGTCTGCGTATCCTCTATGTAATGGTATATAACTTTGCAGAACACTGTTATTGTATATCATTGCATGCGTGTGTGAGAGCGACAGTATGTATTCATTCATCCCTTTCTGCCAGAACTAAAAGAGGAGATGGGATTGTGTAGCAGGTCTGTCTTTGGCATGGAGCCATCCCAGATGTCCTTCCTATTCTTCCTCATGTATGCTGCGGCAGCTGGAGGGGTACTGCCGCTGCTGGAGAGCACTCCAGGTTCTGCTCAGGAGTTCAAGATAAAGGTACACAGCTCATATCCTTCCCCAGACTGCATGTTGTTGACTTGAGTGCTTTTTCAAAACTGGAGACCACATTGATTTCTTCTTTACCCTATTAAAACGTAGAATCCGGTCCCTCATTACAGTCTGCACTTCTCAGT
Source organism: Maccullochella peelii (assembly GCA_002120245.1). NCBI lineage: Eukaryota > Metazoa > Chordata > Actinopteri > Centrarchiformes > Percichthyidae > Maccullochella > Maccullochella peelii. The sequence goes on from LKNJ01000516.1 coordinate 156,166, forward strand.
CAAGCCATGTCCAAACAAACACATCTTTGTGCTCGATGTGTCATCAATTGGGAACGTTTAAACACTTGGAGCTGTGGTCTTGTATCGGATTTTCCTATTTTCTATGAGCTCCCTCAGCATGAAAGTTATGGTTCCGTACTGTTATATTTTTGTGCTAGTACTTCTGAACCGTCTCTCTCCTCAAAGTGGCTGAAGGCCAAAAAAAGGACACCCATGGCCTTAAAAAGAAAATGGCAACACATCTTTTCTAGTTCCAAATTTCCTTAACTTTTTTCACCTGCAGCAATTTCCTCATCATTGCATTTCAGCTATTTGCTAAAGGAATAACACCACAGATGCAGTAAAAGCAGCATCAAATGTGAACTGGAATCAAGAAAACAAGGGATTATTTGTCATTTTACAAAACAGGGTTGCACAATAGCCCCTTTGTGCTACACACACACACATATANATATATAGATATATAGATATATATAGATATAGATATATATATATAGATATTTAAACAAATATTTAGCAGAGTGAAATAAAATAAATAAAACAATATACAGATATTTACATACATATATACCTATACACGTATAGCTACACCCAGAAAGTATTAATTCTGTAGTGCATTTTTTGAATGTGCGTCTGGGGGAATGTAAACAGCAGCAACAAGATAATGTTGATAATATGGTCGGCATCTTAACATGAAAAAAAAAAGTTTGGCCGCTGCATCTGCACACGCTTCCGTCGCCATGGTGACAACTGGCCGTGCTCTTATCAGTTGTATATGGTGAAAGAGTCTAACAGACGTACAGCTCGCCTCTGCAACATTTAATCTTGTCTTGTTCCTCTTCAGACAAATTTTCATCTGACATTTTATATTCAAGTCAGTGCTCCTTTAGTTAGAGTTACACTCAAGCTTACATTTAGCTTTTATTTTGTCCTCTTTTTAAGTTTCTCACATTACAATAAAAGCCACACTGTGAACAATTATGAGTATTTTCTACCTTTGGAAGAAAATAGTTCCCACTGAAAACTGTTCACAGCCTGTTACGTGGCTTATGCAGAATAACCAAGACATTGTTTCCAGAAAGAGACGTTGCTGGTGAGTTTTTCAAATGTCATTTCTAATTGCTTGAGCACCACAAACAAAATGTTTTGGGGTGTCGGCAGATACATCAAAATCTTGGCAAACATAACTGAATTATCTGCATGGCTGGCTGGACACCACCAAGGGTTTGTTGTTTTGTAATTTGGGTGAAGTGACCCTTTAACTTCACCACCTAGGGAAGGAGGGCGTCTACGGGTTTTAAACCCACATTGAAGTGTAATATCTGTCTCCCCACAGGGAGGCACCCAACAGCTTTCAGAGTGTCTGGCAGAACGCGTCGGGTGGAAGAATGTCCGGCTGGGTTCTGCTGTGACGGCCATATGGCAGGTAGAGTACAGTAACAGCTCACTCAGGGATTGATGAGGCGCGACACAGAGATAACAGCTTCCTTGGAGGGGAAACAAGCCGTCTCCTCTGAAGGCACTGTCTGTTCCGCCTGACTGTCTTCCTTATCCACAGCTGAGAGGCCAAAAAGGCTCCATGCACCCTTAAGTGTAGAGCTTTACCTCAATATGTTGTTTATTTCTACTGTTTATGTATTTATTTGTCAATTTATTGATTGTTCAAGGATAGAATATTGAATTTTGATTACTGGATGATAAAATATTAAATTATTGAATTACAGACTATAGAATACTTAATTGAATACTGAATTCAATCAGTTAGGCCATTTGACTCTGTCTGCATTTACGCTCCAAAGTAGAGCTGAAACGATTAGTCGATAAATCAATTAGTACAATCGACAGAAAATTAATTTTTGCTAACCACGTTGTTGTTTATGTCATTGCTCAAGCAAAAATCCAAGAATTAACTGGTATTTGGTGTTTTTGTGGTTCACATTGTGGTAAATTGAATGTATTTGGGTTTTGGACATATGGTGGGACAAAATAAGCAAACTGAAGATGCCTTCTGGGCTCTGGGGGATTGTGAGGAATATATCTCAATATTGCATTACTTTATTAGAGCTGAAACAATCAACAAGTCCATTATTTTGATAATCGATCAATTAATCTACATTTTCATGAGCAAAAATGCCAAAAAATACATAGGTTCTAGCCTTTCAAATCTGAATACTTGCTGGTTTTCTTAGTTTTCTGTGATGGTAAACTTAGTATATTTGGATTTTAGACTGTTGATTGGACAAAACAGGCAATTTGAAGAGGGTTCTGGGAAACTGTGATGGACTTTTTTTTTCTATTTTTAACAATGAATCAATTAGTAAAGAAAATAATTGGCAGATTAATCAATATTGAAAATAATGATTAATTACAGTCTTACACCCAAATACACTACAGTAATAATCAGAATAAAGGCCTTTGGACACAAGGGACTTAACAAATAAACAACATGAAAAAGATACTCGCCAGTGAATATATACTCTACTCCATTCAAAAGTAAACTACATAATCTACTCACTATCCTGCATCCGGCGCTGCTGCTCCACACGTTGTCCTTGAGTTCAATGTCTTTATACATTTTGTGTCCTCAGGGTGATGATGGCAACAATTAATCGCATGGGGAAAAAACCGCCTCCAGTGTATAAAGGCCTTAAGAATGAGGAAAGAAAGAAAAAGATGAGGAAGGGCACACCCTTGACATTTTGCCAGTCTATCGCGGCGCTAACACATATTGACAGACAGACACATTCACACCCACGCGCACAGCTACTGGCAACTTAGAGTTTCCAGTTCACCTAAGCTGAACTGGAGGACCCAGAGGAAACCCACACAGGCGCAGGGAGAACATGCAAACTTCACACAGAAAGGCCCCAGTCAGCCTGGTTGGCTTCACACCCAGCGCCTTCTTGCCACGAGGCAATTGTGCATAACATTTTTATGAAAGTGTAAGTGGGAATAAATGAATTGATCTACTTGAGATTTTGAGGAAAGCTCATCCAAACTTGAGGAGCTGGGGCACCTTTAATTTTCTGCTCTGACCTTAGAAAAACGCAAACAGTCCCTGCGCTAAAGAGCTGAGTGTTGTTCCAGTGGTGCTGGAAGATATGAACTCCTAATTACAGAGGGGCTTTGCTGTGTTAATGCCTTGTGAATAAAAATAATTTTAAAAAATAAAGTTATCTAGAAAGCTAAAAATATAGCAAATTTAATTCCTAATTTTCAGCATCCAAAAATATCTAGTTGTTTTACAGTCTCAGAAGACAAGAGCTTTCTATGTTGCACTTTGACGTTCTGTGGTGGGTGAGTTTTTAATTATCACCAGAGGCTTAAGTTTGGGGAAATACATGTGAGACCAAAGGGAGCTAAGAGCCCTGCAACTGTAAGAGCAAGGCTGTCTGCGGTGATTTCAAAGATCAGCAGCACACAGTAGAACACTTTTAAAGTTTATTTTACCACGCAATTTGCAGAATTTGTTGTATATACATCCATAACAACACAATCTCATGAAAAGAAATCAGTTTTATTTATATGCCTCATCTCCTTAGATGAGGCATATAAATAATCTCCTTACTATTCAATACATGCTTAATGAACACAGTAGCATGCCTGGACATTTAATGACGCTTGTCGTGAATTGATTTCTCAAAGGTTTATGTATAGACATATTATAAAACATGTCTGCGTTAATGTTATGCAGAGATGCAGAATTTGGCTCCACTCTTAGATACTTATCTTACTTACTATTTAAAATATCAGCTACTGGAAAGAAGTAATGACTCCAGTTAAGGTAAATATAGTTTGTACGTACTATATTTGATATAAATTGTGTTCAAAATCAGTCAGCAAATCACGCTTATAAATAGCTCCACCACCACCCCAAACAGGATGTAATGTACTAACAAATCTGCACAACTTGCTTATTAAATAAAGCTGTTTAAATATGTTCCAACAGGATGCTGAGTGGGCCAGGGTGACGACCGCCACCGACACCTTCTTGTGCAGAGCTGTGATTGTCACCTGCCCCCCTCATTTGGCAGGTCGGTGTGCGTCTCCCACCTCTGTCGACTCGCTAAATGAAATTCTCACTGATGCAGGAGGCAAATCTCCTCCTCTCTCACCATGTCTGTCAAATTCTGGCTAACTGTGCATCCATGCAGATAAATCTGTGATTTCCCTAAATCTTTGTGGCTCTGGGGTGTGGCAGTCACTTTGGCTGAAGTAAATTCCATCTGAGGTCAGGGCCTTGGGCTGAGGAATTGCCTGGATTGGATTTTGAACCAGAGCAAGAGTTGAGGCCAAAACTTTAACTGGGGGCTAATGTGACATTCGTTACGGTCGGCGGTGAGAAGTTGAAAGTGACAAACACATCATGACCGACCTCTCTGTAATCGAGCTACCAAGGAGGGGAAAATATGGACCCCTGCAGTAAAGTGGGTTTTGGCTGTTCACAAGAACCAGAAAGTTTTCATTGAACCAACATTTACAAATGTTGAAAATCAAACTTCAAAGTCTTTTTTAACAGCATTACTGAAAACATGATGTGTTTACTCTTGACTGCGTGGCCAGGCATGTGCATTGGACATCATGCTGTGCAAGTGAGTTTGAGAAAAACATGTCCAACACCCTGAGTACAATCCACTTTTTATTTAGTTTGTCCTGGTCAGAAAATAGAAACCCTGCATTCCAACTTACAACCATAGTGGTGACTTGGAGTTATGACTGATTTAATTTTTGCAGTTGCCTTGATGCTTGTCACGTGTAGGAGACATACTAAGTCTGGAGTCGGTGCTGGTTGATGTCGAGGCTGGGGTTGGTGGGCTAGTTTTTGCTGGGGTTGTGAGTGGGCCGAAGCTGAATCTGAAGTTCGGGCTTACTCTGGGTCTGTGCCTGTTTATACTAAGCTGGCAACAGATCTGTCACTCAAAACCTCATACTCAGAGCCATGGACCATGGCCAGGATCCTTAATGAGACAGGTTTGAGAGCGGTGTTGAATTATGCAGCATGGATCGGCTCTGGCTCCGATGCCACAGTGCCACGCTTTGGCCTTAAATAAGTGTGGGGATTGACAGGGACTTTCAAAAGGCAAAGTCAGGCCAGTGATTGAGACGTCATCTCTCCCAAAAGGAGTCGGGGATGAAGAGTGGAATTGCTGCTTGAAGACATCTGTTTCGTTTTAATTTTCTGGAAGTGGGTAAACCTGAGCAGCTTTCCAGTTAGCGGGGGAGCGCAGAAGAGAGCTTAACACGGACAGTGGGGATGATGATAATGACTCGATGATTCCAAGCCTCCCTCGGCCAGTAGAAGTGTAACGTGCTGTTCACAGTATCCACAGCCTCTCATGTTTGGCTCTTCTTTTACAGACGCTTGTTTCTGACATTGTTAATTAATTCTCTAGTCACTTGCTTTTGAATCAGTGAATGGCTAGATGAATGAATGAACACAAAAATGAATACTTTCTGGACTCCGAGAGGTGCTTGGCATCAAAAGACACCACACACACACACACACACACACACACTCACACACACAAATGCACATGCTGGATATGAGCTGCGTGTTCCCTAATATATCACGTTTGTCCTGTTCTTGGCCCCTGGATTTATCTCCCCAGTCATGCATCCATCTTTTATAATGAGTTCCGTCAGGCTTTTTTTTTTTTGTTACCACTTCTCTCACTCACCTCAATGATTTATGAACTGTTTGTTTTCACTGCATATGAATTTGCTATGCATGGAAAGGATGAGCTTGGAAATGGGAATGTTGGCCATGTGTTGACTTTAGAAAATGTGCTTGAGGTATGTGCATGTTTTAGTTGGGAAATTGGTTCCCATGTACATTCATTCTGAGACTGCATATCAAAAAAAAAAGAAAAAAGAAAAAGAAAATCCTAATTAGCTTTCACAGCATGCAGTTGGAGTATAATGCAATTAGGTGCACAGTCTAACATTCAGTGATAGTAACAGAGACAGCTCTGCAGTTACTAAATTAACATTTTGTTTCAGTGTGTTTTTCTGTCACTCTTTATCGAGTAGCAAGTCCGTGGCAGAGCATGCTAACTGTCTGACTGTGCATGGATATTTATTAAGTGGGAGAAGTTCTTGACGTCACGTGCAGAAGTCGTTGTACCCGACTAAAGGGGGATTCTATCTGATTGTAAGCGAACTTGACAGGCAGCCAAGCAACACTACATCTGATGTCGCCATCTATCTTCCCATGGAAGAGGAGCTGCGGTAATGACAGCAGGCTCGGGCAGCAGTGAGGAAACTATTACATCTGCCACTCACAGCGTTAGTCCAGAGCCTTGTTTACACTTGTAGAAAACAGGTAAGCAGTGCATTAGCATTGATTTGCCAACTGACACTGTGAGCCAGGATTCTAGGCCAGTAGCCGCTGTGCTGTGAATGAAATGAATAGATCCTAATTTAGGGATTAAACACGAAGTGGGAGCTGAAGTGATTGTGAAGATAACTAAGGCAACATGATTTTAATCTTGCTGACTTTAAACTCTGTGGGAATGAATTTAGGTATCTGTGAGTATTTTTTCCTCTCCTGATGAGCAATATAGCAAGTGCTGATTAGCAGCCAAATATAGCAAATGTGGCTTTGCAAAGCTTTGTTCACCAATGGAAATGGTTAAAATCTCAAAAGGACATACCATGGTCAATGCTCTCTTCTCTAAAGCTCTTGTCATTTCTGTGTGGAGCCGGACAATAATGGGATGTTGAGACCAATACTGACAATGATATTAGATAGTTTTTATTTAAAAAAATGATATTAGTCCAATATTCATTGTTTAGCAACATCAACACACAACATTACCAATATTTTTTGTCAAAGGTCCTTTAAATTTGGTTATCAAAGAATTGTGACCAAGATATGTACTCAGTGTGACATTTTACAGCTCTCTGGCGGACAGACTTCGTAATGGTGACACCTCTAACATGTTTTGGCATTTCTGCACTACAATTTTTGGCCAACATACACTGATACGCTGCATCTGTGTATCTTTTCCGCTGTATATTTCTCTCCAACAGTTCTACTTTTTAAGAGAGTTAGAAAAAAAGCTCTACCATTAAAGATTTGAGTCTAAAGTAGTAACAATCAAAGAGACAGTTTGAAAATAAGTCCCTAACATAAATGAACAGCACATTACACTCAAAAAAGCAATTCATCTGCTTCCTCTGGACTGTGTGTGGTGTGGCTTGATTAGATCTGACAGAGTGGTGTCTCTCTGGCAGCATAAAGCAAACAAGTCCATCAAATTAAACACAACTCGTCTACAATACACCATGCTTTCTGCCACGAGCATTTATTGGGCTATCTTGCCTTTATCAGCGTGGCAAATGTTTGGAGAAAAAAGTAGAGCTGACCCCGAGTCAACTGGCATTTTGTCAGTTGAATCACTTCTTTTTTTTTTTTTAGCTGCATCACTGTACACATAGCAACGCAGGAGCAAAAGCATGGCATGACTTTAAACTTTACAAACAGAATCTTGTCTCAAAATGCCATCACCACAAAACTATGATGGAAGTAGATACAACTCGTGTCTGTTGGCTGCTCCGGCTCTGACTGTCAACGAAGTCGGCTGCTGGTGTAACCTCCTATTCTGCGGTCCAGTGTTCGGCTCATAGTGCTGTCAGCAGCCTGGCAGGGGAGACGCTATGTAGTGTGCTAGAATTGTATAACCAAACTATGACTAGACGCACATTTTCAGATGATGAACAAAGGCCTTAAAAAATGGGTCTTACTAGTAAAACACGAGACTAATGTAGGCTGATTTAAGTGAAGGAGTTTAGAGTGGGGTGGACTAACACTAACTGGGCAGGGGAGTGAATAATATATTTCTCATAGCTGTAGGTAAGGTGTATTAAATAAAAGACATTAATAATTATGTTGAGGGCTCATAAGAGCGAAAAATATGACATTTTCTGACATCACCCTTTTCCAACACAGGCCTGCCCACTTCAAACCAGTGAGAAGAGCAAAAACAAACCACCACCAATACAGAAATCTCTCATGTGAAATAACCAGTGCTGTTCCAATGGTGGCAGATACTAGTGTGTCCATGTAGGACCCCATTGCTTTTAGTAAGTAGTTTTCAGGCCCTTTTAAATGAGTAGTCAAAATTAATGAAATGCATCTTCTGCTTGTGGTCCAACATCTACGTGTAGTCAAGCTATTTATTCATAGGAGAATAAAAGCCATGCAATAACAAAACCACAATTAAATTAATTCCTAAACTTATGAGGACAATTTTAGCCAAAACGGTCTATTTCCTTGAGTCTATTTTTGTCAAGACGACCAGTAGAAATTATTAAGTAATGTCGGAACTACAGTGTGTGTATGGAAAGATGGGGGAGGGTATCAGTTGCTACTACCGAGCCTTCCATTTCAGTAAGTGACAAGGGGCTACATACGTAATTCAATAAAAGATCTGTGATGCAACATAGATACAGGACTCCATCTATAACATTTGGGTTAAGTGGTTGGTAAATAGTGCTGCCTATTTCTGATGGCCTTGCAGATTTATGACAGTGAGGGCTTTTATTTTTTTGGTATCCATCAGCCGTTCTTGCCTCATTCTTCTGAATTGATCGTCTGTATGGACACCTGTCCGGAGTTATGTTATAAGAGGTTCTCATATCTCTGTTTTGATTAAAACGCTGACACATTGGAGTCATGGAACATTGAGTCTCTTACTCTTAACATTAAAACTATTTTCACATGAACATTATCTCACCTAGCAAGAGGTTGTGCGTGTAATTACTTCTACTCCACAACAGGTTGTTGCATCATATGCTGCACGCTGTTTTATTGGCTTTTTAGGATGAAAGAGATGATCCAATTTCATAGCATACACAGGCCCGACCCATGAACTTAACCTCAGCTCTAGCTGGCTTTGTTTGTTTTCCTACTTTTTAAAGTTTCTTTGCAGCACTCTTAATAAATTGCCATTCAGAAACTGCATCTCTGAATCATCATCCCTTTGATGTTATGTCTTGATTTCAGTGGCTTTTCATGTTTCATTTTTCTCATCCTTCTGACAGTCAGAGACACTGAAAGTGCCTGTGTGCTATGATAAAAGTTCAGAGTGAGAACGTAATGGAAATTTTGAAGCCCCTTGCTGAAGGCAACCACAGATGTGACTCACAGGTCAGTGACAGAGGAAATTGAGAAAGCAAGGTCAACGTTGTCCAGTAGTGCATTCACAAAAATGAAGTGAGAGAGGATCAAATGCCACAGTATTTTAAAAAGAGAAAGTGAGATTAAAACAGACAGAAGGATGAATAAAAGACTGAAAGGAAACCACTCTGGGGGATTGGGGAAGCAGAGTCCTTAGAAGTCAGAGTGTTAAAGGTCAGGAACCAGCAGTTGCACACATTGCTCCGGAGCCATAACACACTCTTCCAAAGGTGTCAGAGTGATGCAAAAAGCAGTCTGAACTGTCAAGAGAATGAGAATTGTGTCAGCATCCTTAAGAGGGAACCTGCTATACTCCTCCACATCTGGTCCAAGGATAAACCCTGTCTTTTTTTTTTGACTTTCACCTTTTATCCTCTGTGGGCAAATTATAAAGCAGGGACTCTGTGACTCAAATGGTTCAGGATACTGATTGGCATCATGGAGATTGTTCATAGAATTCTTAATAAAGCTGGCTATGTTTTCTTTCTTTCAAAGTTGGTTTTATTGAATTTCACAATTAACACAAATTTGCACAAAACCCCCCCCCAAAAAACACAACACACAATTTCCACCCCACAACGAACATCCCCTACCCCCTGCGGTCACTCTGTAATGTTAGACTTGTTACCAGCATCAGACAAAGACACGTGTGCCTCCTTTTTTCCTTTTTGTCTGTTAGTGTGTACACTTTAAAAGGTATGCCAACCCAACAGCAAACACTGGACTGTCGTGCCTCTTTAAGTCCTAATTACAAAGAACTCCTCAGTATTTATCCTGTGGAGAAGCCAATCCCTATAGTGGATAAAGTTTGTAACTTAGGCCACCTTTTCAGAAGGTGCCAAAAGTAAGGCGCCTTAAAAAGTGTAAGTCTGGAAATTGCTGGATGCAAGAAGGAATGCATGACAATAGTCTTATTTTGTCACAACTGCAAATGGCTGTTTACAAGCAGTACTCTGTCCCCAGTCATCAGCTAGCCACCTTTTTAGCACACGGCACCAGATTTATGTGCTTAATCTTATGTTATCTAGTTCTATCAATTGCCATCCCATTGAACATGTTTACTCACGTCACCTTGATTTAACTGTGATGCTGAGTTGTGATGACGTTACACGAAAGTGTCACAGCAGATTTGAGCATGTAAGAGTGGATGACTGTGTTGTCACCGTAGAACATATTAGCGTTCAAAGGAATAAGTTGCCAGAATAGGTCTCATTTAGCTATCGACAATTTAACATCTGCCTGACAAATATAAGGCATTTCCTGCTATCAAATTAGATGGCTTTGGTGTCGAAACAACTGGCATTATGGATATGACACCACTTGACAGGTCTTAAGTCATGTGTACAGTGCTGTCAGTTGAACGTCTAAGTGACCATGTCAAATTAGTTTGGAGCCACTTATCATGTCACTGTTTTTCAATTTTACTGCTTCGGGCTCATCAATTTTGTTTAGCATTAAGAGCATTATTTTGAGGTTGCTGACAGGCTCGGGACAGTTTCTAAATGATGTTTCACATCTTCCACTGGTTCATTCATTAAATGCCTGGCTTTTGGCCAGATGTCGCTTCATCACTTGCCAGAGCAAGCACAGAGGCGGTCTGGCTTCTCTGCATGCGTGACATACACTACCTCTAATGGTACTGATGAAGTTACTTGACTGCTCTCAGATCAGTGAGATGGAGCTTTTACAGATGTAAGTGCTGTGATTAGTACTCTGGAGCACAGCAACAGCCAGAGTAGTATTAGGTCATGGGGATTTCTTTGCAAGAAATGCCATTAATGCTTTAATGCATTCATTCATAATTCAAGATAAAACCTTCCTGATCAATAGAGGGATTAGCTCAAATGTGCTATCCGTCTTCACTTATTTTTATTTCCCTCTTTTACTCCGTCTCTCAAATAAAGCACTGATTTCTCCTACATGTTATATATAAACTACACCAGGTGAGACTGGGAAGGTGGATTACATGGGACTAAAAAGAGCACGAAGGTTTTGGGATTCACGGTGTACTGTTGTTTTCCCAACAGCAAAGATCCACTACCAGCCAGCCCTGCCCAGCCAGAGAGAATTCCTTACCCAGAACATGCCTCTGGGCCACATGATAAAATTCATTATTACCTACCAGACGGTGAGTAACAGAAGATAAATCACAATTGAACAGACTTTTACATGAATAATATTATCATTTTACATTACATTTACATCATTTTAAACAATAATTCTTTGTCTTCTAAACAGTTGTTTTACACATTTTTCTTGAGTTTTCCTTGTATGTCACAGCCATATAGAAAAGTAGGTTGGCTATGGTAGATTATTAAATTGGTCATACTTACAAGATGTTGTTATGTGAAGCTATTTTAATTTCACAAGCACAAAGCACAACGAAAACAGCATTTGTAATGGGTTGATTTCCAAACTCAATGCAGTTGATAAAAAACATTTAATTACACTAGATGCTTGTCAAATTTTATACTATACAGTTGCAATACAGGGGCCCATTTCACAAAAACAATTTGCGAGTACTGCTTACAGGCAGATCGCAAATGGTGGCAGTGTCACGTTTCAAATTCTGCAAATTGCAGATATGTTTGTGAGTCCTACAGGACTTGCATGGTTGCAAGTACGCCGTTTGTTTTGACTGTATCAAAATACCAAAACAAGTTGTAGTTTTCAGCCATTCATGGCCAGAAATACATTTGAAATCATATTCAAGTGTGCAATGTTTTCTTTCATGTAAAATGCAAGAATGTTTCCTAGCACTGGCATCAGCAGGAGTGGGGAAAAACTGTTTGTTTACCTATATTACGAAAATAGAAAGCCTGTGGCAGACATCGCTCGGCTCATTTGGCACAAGTTCTTTATAGATCTCAATACTTCGTACAAAAGAAGAATGAAATGAAATTTGATTTGTTTAATCTTTTCCATTTTGCGCTTTACAACCACACAATTAATTAACAAAATGCTTGTGCACCTTGTTAGTTAAATTTGTCTACTGTAATGAACACAAAATCATTAGTGCTTATGCAAACATTTATCAGAATCCTAATGCATCTTGGCAAGACACCAATGCACAGATCTAATAAACACGTGACGATATTGGTCACTGATCTAGAATATGGTTTATTTAATACTCTCCTTCTCTCCGTGTCAGTCTGGAGTCAGTTATGCATGACTGGAGAGCTTATTTTTTCTAACTACAATAATGAATATGACGTGTTTGTCAGCAAAGTGTAAAACCGGAGGCTAGGCTCACATGACTGAAACATGCAGTACTTTCATGCTAAAATAGCATGATGAATATTAAGGGAGTGGTTGTTAGCAGTGTGGACGATAGTGTGTATACATTTCCCTGACATATGGCAGGAAAGGAACGAAGGAAATACAGAGAATACACGTAAAGCAGACTTAACTGGGAGCTGAGCGTCAGAAACACAAAGATACAGACCAGTGCACGAACAAAGGGAACCAAGTTGTACTTGCTGAGAGCCGCTCTTCTAACTGTTGTGCCCAAATTTCACTGCCTGCCCTAAATTCACTCACTTTTACATGAACAGTGAGAACCAGCCAGTTACAGACTTGCATGAATTGCATTCAAGGCAAGGCAACTTTTACTCAAGGCTATTTACACATTTCATACAGAGGATAAATTCAAATTCAAAGAATTACATTTACTGGCAAAGCATGGGGATATGGCGTCACCTTGTGTAATGTTTACAGTGCAGATCATTGACATTAGATCTGACAATATCTTTGAAGGGAGCTAGATCTGATGGCTCTGTTCCTTTCGAGACTTTTTTTTTTTTGATGTACAAGTAATTATACTCTATGGGGGCTTAAAGTGAATTCTGAGCACTGGTCATATCAATGGCAACTATACAGCAATTTTAGCTTTGTCTCAAATCAGGGGCCGCATCCTTCTAAGGCTGAACCGAGCGTTGTTAAATGAGACGCTCTGGTTTAGATGGAGGATTTTCTATTTGCGTCACTGGTGTCATGAAGCGCCGCTCCTGTCGCCTAGCAACCTTGACAGATGAAGTTGAGGTTTGAGGTTTTTAAGGCCCCTTGGTTTTTTAACCTCTGTATTGTTAACTATTCGAGTGAGCTGAAACCCAATACTTACATTTAAAAGTGTATTCCTGCTCGGCCGCTGTTGAAGGTACGTTTGGGGACGCCATATTCTCTAGCATTCAATGAATCTTGGGATATATTGGGCCGTGAAGGATACAGTCATTGGATCCTTCAAATTTGGGAAAAGAAGGCCGCATTTGAAGGAGCCTTCGAAATGGGACGGCATTGTTGCGCCGTTGATAGCAAGCAATGCCCGCCATTCGGTCTTCAAATGCAACCTTCGAAGGATGCAGCCCCTGAATTGAGACACAGCTTTTGACTTGTCATAGCAGGAAAAGCCCAGGTGAAACACATTTCATTAACAATGGCTCAGTTCCATCAAGTGTCCCAGTAAGCCATGCCATTGAGCCAACATGCACAATACCAGCACCCTGGAAGTACTGTAGCTCACCTAAATGGAATGCAGTTGTTTTTAATGTTATCAATTACACCTGTGTTGCACTGCATTAGTGTGCATGTCACAAAACAAAACCCTTTCAACAATCTCGTTTTCCTTCTGATGCTCCTATGTTACTCTTACTGTCTGATGCTTTATATTCTATTCTAGCATTTGATTTCTGCATTTGATTTTAACACATTTTTTAAAATGATTTTATGAGTTGTTGCAGGCTCTCTTATTTGTTTGTTGTGCAAAACCATTAACTATGTAATTTCAAGGTGAGCAAAAGCAACCCAATAGTTATTGCCAGTTATGCCATTCAATGTTTTTATATATGGATGATAAATTATTGTGATATGCTGATTTCAGTAATTAACTGAATTTATTTAACAACCTGTCTATTTACTCAGGGTCTCTACCTTGAGATAATCCTTTGTGAAAAATATCCAAAAGTCCATATTTCCTAAATTTGTGTTCTGAGAGAAATTAGGTCCATTTTTTGCACCTCATTTGCTTACAAAAGGTTTGATACTAAGATGCATCCAAGGCTAAGTACCCACTAAATGAAGAGACAGCTGAGTTAGCTATCCCAGACAAATCAGAATCTGGACAGTGGCAGGGTGACGTTGCTGCCCCTGTTTAACTGCTCTCCGCTGTTGGTGTTGGTAAACAATGCTGTTGGTGACTGGTCGAACAAATTTTGCTTGGTCGACCATTAGTCTGGTACAAAATTACAAAAGGTTGATGTGAGATGTCCTCTAACAAAATAGCATCCAGTGGCACAAGGTATATAGATTCTATTGTTTTCTTTCCGAACACTGTGGTGATACAGCCTACATTCTGCAGAAACAATGGCAGCCAATTTGTATGGCCTTATCTATAAATAAAACAATGACATTAATATAAAATTATATCTAAATGTTCAGACACCCCTAGAGAGGAACAACATTTTTGTAAATTTTTAAGTAACTGTATGCAATGAGTTTAGTCAAATGGAAATGGCATGCATTTCACGCATCCTTTTAGCTGAGGTTAAAGCAAGCAGCATTGCTTGATTGAAAACAGCTTGAGAGGGAAGTGCACAGTGCATACAAACAGCTACTTTAAAAAAGGACATCAAGAACCACCAGCAATCCCCACTGAAGGGGAGAGGGCAGCACGGTGGCTTAGTGGTGTCTGTCGCCTCACTGCAAGAAGATCCTGGGTGTGTGGTCCCCCCATGATTTCCTGAAACGTAAGTAACATGTAGGCTTGCGTTAGGTTAATTCTCCTGTCAGTGCCCTTGACCAAGGCACTGGCTTAGAACTGGAGTTGGGCTGCATAGTGGCTGCCCACTGCTCCTAACACTTCAGATGGGTTAAATGCAGTGAATGAATTAAAGGATAACTAAGCTAACTAAAGAGTGAGTTTAGTACTGGACGTTGCCATCTTACTCCCTGTTCGAAACATTTCAGAGGAGAGTGGTTAAAAACTAACCTCACGCTAAAACCCATGACCAGAGGAAATGAGACACACACTGCAAGCCTTAGTACTCAATTTGGATTTATTGCTCGGATCCCTTTTTTTTGGTTTGGCTGTTCACATTATTTTTTAAATGTGGCCAATATCAGATTCCAGTGTCCGGTCCTGAACTGACCCGCATGCGCAAAAGAACAACAAAGGCGTCACACTTAGCACGCTGCCGTACAGAAGTAAACATGGAGGCCACTGAAGTCAGTGTTTATGGTTTAATTTATAAGTGTACAGCGGAAGCCAGTGAATTCATGAGCAGATGATAACGAAGATGAGGATGAGGAGGAAGAGAGACACATTTTTAATTATGACTTTTTGTGGAGCAATGGCTGCTACTTCTGTTCGGAGGTGTGTTTGAATTCACAGAGTGACTCCCGCTAGCGCAGAATTGTGACAAATGTTGATCTAGAGTGACGTAAAAGTCGCATGAATTCCGATATGACTGTTTAGAGTGAGGTTGCATTGCAAAAAAGTTGGACCTGTATGCTGTTGTTCAGACTGCCAGCCCAAATCTGTATTTTTAGCGTATCCAGATTGTATCCAGATTGATTTTAGAAAGTCTGGACAGCAAACAAAACCCCACATGAAATGCGAAATTGCAAATCAGATCTAAGCCACATTTGGAGGTGGTCTGAAATGCGATTCCAATCGGATTTCTTCAGATGCGTCTCAGTCCGGACTCAGATCGGATTTCAAAGTGTCTTTTGTGTCACTCGCAACACAACACACAATGATGACGTCAAATCCAGATGACAGAAGTGCATCAGAGCGGCTGTATACCAGCCTCCACCTCCTGCACCGTGACTTGACAGCGCAATGTCGGGCGAGATGATGGATCTCCATTTCTCATGGAAAGCCACGTCACCAGTGTATTTAGTTACTGACACCTACGCCATTACCACAGCAATCCATGCAGATAGGTTGGTGATGTCTGGACACACAAATCCGATCTGACCATATCGGATTTGTGTGTCTATTTAGTCTGTCTTAAAGATCTGATTTGAGAAACAAATCTGATTTGCCTGCAGTCTGAACAAAGCCATCTGATTTTGGACCACATATGAAAGTGGCCCAAATCAGAATTGAAAAGATGTGATTTGTGCTGTTCACACTGATCTGAGTCACATATGAGCAAAAAAATCTGATTTGGGCCACTTTCACCTGCAGTCTGAATGTAACCTTTGATAGCAGATGGCAGAAGACATCTCTCTAGTTGAAAATGTAAAAAAGACACAAAAAAGAACACTGAGCTGAGTGAGCAGTTCACTTGAACGTTCTTGTCACATCACTTGTGCAAGCCCAAGGATTTTGCCTTTTCAGCATAAATAGTGTCTGCATTCCTGCCTTGGATTATCTTCTCCACAGTGGGGGACAATCCTAGAAGCACCAGCTTGTCCCTCTAAGGATCCCAGTCCCTTAGAGGCAGCCTCAGGCTGGGCATCACATCTGTCTCTCTTTCATTTATCTGTGACAATGCTCCCCAATGCTGCCCCAATTTTCCGGGGCAACGCCTACAGCAGCTGAATCATCTCTGCATTATATGGAGTTTATGTGAAGTTTGGATGTAGATGAAGACATCAGCAAATTCTATTGCCTGAAGGAAGCCTGTTTGTGCATGGTAATGTCAAACCCATCCAATCCCAACAGCGGACTGTTGTGGGGCTGACAGGTCAGGCTACAGATGGCAGAAGGTGTCTTGCCTTGAGGTAAAAAGACCCATGTATGCCTACTGGAAACAAGGTCCAACAATGTTGCAATTATGACCAGGGAGGTAGCTGAGGCAGGATTCTCACTGATGTTTTGTGCTTGTAGAACTACAACCTTTTCCAGCACGCTGTGCATCTGTATTGCCAGAAACTGCCTCTTTTCCTCAGTGTCTCCATCTTACTTCATGCTTGCTGATCACTCAAATTAGCCTACCTAAGAGTACTCATTGGGAGAACAGCTGATATGTCCTGTGCAGAAAATGAATGAGTCTGGCCATGAAGAAACAACTTTAAAGAAACAAAAGGATTTAAGACTTCTTAATCCCACATAATTTAGAGTGCTTTTGCTACTTCAAATTAGTATTTTATTGTAGTGTAAAATTATAATGCTAGAATGTTGTCCCTTCATTATTCTTAAAGCAATACTTGAGAGAGTGCAAGCACAGTGCAACGTGAATAAGTTTTGATATTTACTAGTTTAGTTGTTTTTTTGCAGCAAAATATCTTCAAACTAACAACTAAGCAAGATAATGCAAAACAACTGGAATATTGAATTAATTTCTTCAATGATCATTTATCATATACATTTATTCATTATTCAAGTATTTATTTAGGATAATAAAAAAACAAAGTGCAAAACAAGAAATGAAAGTAACATACAGAAATAATATGTAACAGTTAGGGTTTCAGGCTCACAATTACGCCGATCTCAATGTTATAGAGATACAGAGTAAATCTGCATGGATGAGTAAATTAACATACATTCAAACACATATGCATCTAGATGTAGGCGTGCATATGCATGCGTATGCAAATGTAAATGCACATATACACACAATAGGTAGCAGAAGTGATACAAAGATTGCTTATGTAATTCTTCCAATATTGTAACATCTAAGTAAGTCACAAGATGAATATATGCATGAATAAAAGAAAAATGTAATTTGATGCACACTCATAACAGTCTGTACTGCCCAAAAGCCTTAGTGCAGGTACATCAGAGTCCCTTATTATTACATGAGGCAGCAAGTCTGCCAGCAGGCTACACATAGTGTGTGCAAGAGAGCCAAATATTTATTATTTTATGAGACATTTGTATAACATTTGTAGGTCCCATGATATATTAGGAAGTACCATAGAATGGTCTTGACATTACATGTTGAAATGAGAAAATTTGCCCATATGAAATGTATCCAAATCAAATATGTGGTAATATATACAAAAAAAATGTTTACTTTGCATATGAACAATGTTTTTATATATCATAAACATAAAGTTGGCCCCTTTTATACAGATCTCACAAAATATTATACCTTATAAGATGGTAAAATAGTAGTTTAGCACCACATAGTTATACTACGCTGTATATTTTGTGAATGGCGTGTGTTTCTCACACAGAACAAACGTAACTTCCGTATAATACGATGGTTGTAATGCTTTTTTCTTCAGATGGGAGCCAAACTTTCACTACTGCCTTTGATTCGTATATGCACCCACAGCAATTCTAGGAGCAAATCAGCTGCGCAGCATTCAGTTTGCAGATTACTCATTCATAACGAGCATTCACACTCTTCAAGTACATGGGATGTGTGGTCTCTATTCAGTTCATGAGGGTGAGCGATCCCATCTATGCAGAGCTTAGCTAGGTATAAAAAGTGAATGCCTAAAAGTTACTTGCATGCTCGACAGCATTTAAGGTTAGTTTGAAATTCATATTCAATTGCTACGTTATTGCTATATGCTATTCAATCTCTACATTTCTAATTGTTTTAGATGACAAGTTGCTGTTTAAGTGCAACATGCACCGGCTGCATCATGCAGCTTTGTGTAGTACTCTTTGACACCCATAGCACACACTGGACGTGCCATACAGACGGAAGTAAAAGTCAAGATATAGGAGCTGCGAGCTGAAGGACAAATGTTAAAATGACTGCTTTTCTGGTGCATTGTCATGTGCCAATGCCAGGAAATAGGACAACACTACAGGCTTATATAGAAAACAATGGTCGCCAGGCGTTTGCTGACCTTGAAGGGAAACTTGTTCAAGAACTTAGTAAATATGTTGTTTTTTTTTTACATTCTACATTGTAGAACAGTCCAGCAGAAGCCCGGACTGAAAGTGATTTCTAGTTGGGTTTTGTGTTAACTGCGAACTGCCTGTGTTTCTCTAAAGGCTTTCTGGAAGGAGAAGGGCTTCTCTGGGGAAATAGTGGCAGGATCTTCTACTGACTGTCCATTCTGTGTTACCTTTGACGCCACCAGCCCCAGTGGTAATGCTGCTTTGGTAGGCTTCATTGCCGGCCAGCAGGCTTCTCGATGGAGCTCCGTGGAGGTAATGTGTTATCAATGTGGAGACAGATACAATGATTAGTATTTAACTATAATTCAGTGGTTTCTATGCCTTGTGCCATCAGTTTGAATTTTCATTGTGATTCATTATGATCTCCTGTAACTTCATAATGCATATACAGTAAATGGTAAATGTGATTGATGCATACTTTTTCCATCATCAGGGTGATGTGTCGTAATTATATTTAAGTTGACAGTGGGTTTAAACTGTGGTTTGCAAATTGTGGGCAGGCCTGAAAGACTCCATTATCAAGAGCTATTCCTGATCTTACTCTGACATCTGGTAGTTTTATGAGACATAAGTTGGACGATACATAGCGTTCAAATTTAAATGTAGGTGTACGTTAAATTATGCCTCTGAAAACTGCCTTAGTTTTCTGTGTACCATGAAAAAAAGCTGGACTACAGTTGCATCACGTAGTTCTTTAACCATTTAACCATTTAGGGTTAAGCCTGGATAACATTTCGTGTGGAGACAAAGGAAACATAGTGTGCATTTGAACAAAATGCTCAGGGGCAGCATCATAAAATTGCATATGAGACTGTGCGCCACCTGAGCATGTAGGCTGAGGAGAGCAGTGGGGTGGTCCCGCCAGCTTTCAATAACTGTCACATATAAATATAGGACATGTATAGGGGTAATGTAAGGAGCCCCTTGATTGTTAATGGGTAAACAAGTAATCCCATAAGCAATGGCCTTTAAAATACCAGAGTGAATTATATTATAGAATCAACACCAAGTGACAATATCAAGTGATGAATTCTTATTGGATTCACGCAGGCTTAATATCCCTTCATGCCTATGTTGCTGATTGATATGGTTACATTTCATATATATTCTGCCAGTAACTGAATATTGCTATTGACAGCTGTAATTGTTCTCCCATACACACTTCTCACACACTCAGCTTACATCCTCTACCTCCAACATTTTTTATCGCTTTCCTTCTGCGTTGACATTTTCATTTAGCCCCAGCGCTTTCCCCTTTACCTGAAAAATAAATAAACCCAGCCTTGTCTCTAGTGTTGTTTTGGCCTTTTGGTCATTAGCCTGACTTGCTCAAAGCTGGAGAGTAGCTCTCTCTCTTTGCTCTGCCATGCTGCACAGGGTGCTAAATAATTAACCCCCACCTGCTACCTCCCTGCTAAACAGAGGAAAATAGTGTTGGTGTATGTGAAGCAAGTGGACATCAAGGTTAAAATTACACACAGTTTGTGCTGTTTAAGTATGATTTAGCTGTATATATTATCTTAAGAATGTTTGTTTTGGCTATCATAGACTGAACATGGTTGGATTCACTTTGTTGTTTAGTTCATCACTTATTTTGGTTTGCCTGGGTGGAGTCATAAATTGAAGGCCATTTTTTGGTATGTAATTTCATAGGATTTTCAGCTGACACTATTAGCATTCCTGCAGCAAATTAACAGTGAGGGTTTTTTTATAAATTCCTCACTGAAAGCAATTTGGCACAAACGTTTCAATTCACTCTTTGTTCTTCTGTAAGGAGTGTATTAAGAGACTATGACTTTCAGCTACAAATTATTGCACAAGGGTGTGGTGAGCGCAAAGCTAGAGACATGCAGATGAGAAATCTTAGACAGTTTTGCAACATCTGTCAGCATGTTTTATGGTGATCTGTCCTTTTGGTCCTCAGGCCTCAGCTGCTCTATACATAACTCACCGTGTGAACTAATACAACCAGGAGCATGTGCTGACCATGCTTGAGTTATTCAAATTGACTGCTGTGTCCAGCTTGGATTGGTTTCTAGAATAGGCATTCCTACTTCATCAGCCTGCTGTTATATTTCTGAGTGATGAGCACGTGTAATGTAAGTACCATGTTGGCACAGGCATTTCCTTCTGTTTCCAGGGTGGAGAGAGAAGAAAAGCTGTGCTTTCCAGTCTGGTCAAATACCTAGGTCCTGAGGCCGCATCTTTCATCCACTATGAAGAGAAAGTAAGTAGTTTTGTGGCAGATGTTTGATCTAATAAAACAATAATGTTTTGGTTTGAGGCAGAATTTTGTAGTGCCAAAATTGTGTCTCATTTTCACCCTGGATTCCAGAGATGAAAGTTATTTTGTGTAGCAAAAGTCTGCATCTCTGTCCGCAAAACTGTACCAAATCGATTTATTTATTGAAGACTTACAGTGTAGTGTAATGCATACTGAGCGAACCAGCTGCTAAAACCTTGATAAACTAGCTTGGTAATAGTTACAGTCTTACTAGTCTAACATTACAACGCAAAACAATAATACAAACACCTCTAATTTTGTATTGCAGCAATACAATTGTCAATCCACATTCATCAAATGTGCTAATGTGGACCACAGATGTTTATAACATGATCCATACCCAAAAAGATCCACCATGGAAACATATAGACACATGTCACAGATTAATACCACAAGTGAGTACTCCTGTATTAACAATGACATTGTCTTAATAGGAAGGTGGGAAGCCAGCATGGGATCACAAAGTGTTCTGGGGAGTTTTGAAATGGCTCAGGGACAGAAGGCAATTTCTTTTTCTAGGATGGTAGGGGAGGCCATCCATAGAGATACTCTCACTGTGCCCCTTATGGGCAGCTGCAGCAGTGGATCAACATGCCTGCTAGTAACTAGGAACTTTCTGAAAATTCCTAAACAGTTATTTTTAATGTCAGAGCATACAAATGGAATACATTATGATAAATCCCTAGAAGGTGCGCATGGAAAACCTGCTGAAGGAGGGCGTAAAGGAGTCCATTACGGACACCCATGAGCTTCTACTAGCACAATCACACGGGATATCTTAGCTTCCATACATAATGTACAGCATACATTGGTAGACTGTGAAACAGCACATTAGTCATGCAGATAAATGATTTTAGTCCCTAGCCTGCTTTATCCTCGCTTCACAGTTGAACGGCAAGATGGAAAGCAAAATTTTCCCTGAGGAAACTTGAGGCAAGGACATTAAGGGAGACTGTACTTTGTAGAGACTCAATGGAAACATAGAGTTATAGAATTCAATAACAAATCAGAACTTAGTGAAAAGAAAAAAGCTAAATAGACCAATTGATGGTACAGTGTTGAGAGACATTATTTGACCTGATTTTATGGTAGCCCAATGGGTATCAGAGATTATTGATACTAAATACTAATTATTTTTGTACTCGTCATTTATCTAAATAGGAAATATACTGATGAGCCAACCCACAATTTCCAAACATAATTTTCATTTCGGTTGTGCATCCTACTGTACTTCTTTCTACATGACAAGTTGAAGGGTTTAATTCCACTAATCTACATCTTCATGTTGGAAGAAAAGAATTGAGTGGTTGATGTTGGTGAGTCAGCATTAACTTATTTAATATTTAGTAAGTACATTTTTAGAATCAAGTCATGTGATAGAAATTCTACAATACAATAATGGTATACTATATGATAATATTATATTTTACTAACTACGGGTAACTTTACATCTTGAATAACAACAAACTATGAGCATTATCATACATTCATACAAGATGTCATGTTTACGAATGTCTACTTCTACAATTAAAGTCAATTTTGGGTTGGAGGGGGGGACGGAAAGTTATTTATTGTAGTTTGACCCTTTCATTTGGCCCACTTATCAACACGATGAACACTTGGAGCTGCAGCAGTGACTGTGACCCACAGCTCATTGAGGCAGTTAAGGTACTTTAACCCTTAGCTCCTGATTGACACAATTTGCATCAATATTCTGGAATGTCCTTCACAAATAAACATCCATAAATCCATTTAGAAATCAGACAGAAAAGACGCTCCTATTAACTCCAGAACTTGCCTGAGAATCATCATGTTTTTAAGTTTACTTCAGTATTAAAGTAATCCAGTGATAGTTGTCTTTACATCCATGGGTACACTGCAAACAGGAACTGCTAATAGCTAATTCAGCATAATAGATGGGGGTATTGGGGGGGGCGCAGTTCTTAGTACTTACACTTTGAAAACCCCTGATCCATCGTCCATGTTGTGTTTTCATGTGCTGTGAAATAAAATTAGGCTAGATTAGATTTGGGGAGTGCTGTGAAATCTTACAATGTTAATGTCATTTAACTTTTCTGCTTTACAGGATTGGGCTAAGGAGGACTATAGCGGGGGTTGCCCTGTTAATGTCATGGCACCAGGTCTGCTAACATATTACCACCCTAGTCTCAGGAAGCCCTGTGGCAGGTAATCACCCCACTGATGACAAATTCACCACAGCATTACACCTTTCCTTCTCCCCACACTCACCCTTCCTCTGTGTTCTCACCAGAATTGGTCATGTAGAGCAATGTAGTGGAGTAAACAGGCATGACAGTTTCTAAATCTTTTCAAGACCAAAATTTATAGTTTATAGTTCAGTAAATAGTATCATTGTACACAAGATGACAGTATGAGGAATACTGACTGTGGTTGCTGGATGCTCATGCTATTTTTATACCACAGAAACAATGTCTGCACTTCCCCCTGTCAACCAGGTATTACTTGCTAGCACCCAGTGCCTACAGATCATTGACATGAGTCGTGGGAGTGATTATGCCTTCACTGATACATTCTAAAGAAATGGCAAGAGGTCGTCAGGGGTGGTGTTCTCATAGGAAAACGTCCTATAATCCATTTCCTAATGGCCTGTTCGGAGATGCACAAAGCTGAACGAATGAGAACGAGAGGTGGGGAGGGGGATCCAGGTAATGTATTTCCATAATGACATTAAGTCTGTGGGGAGCAGAGGAAGCTCATTACATAACATAACTCAAACAGCAGCATGGGGCTGTAGCCCTTATCCCCCCTTTACCCCATATAGAAAATGGATCCTCAAGGACATTCTATGGCCTTGACACAAATCCAGCACGTGGAATGAAGACAAGCCCATGCTTGGTCGACTAAAACGCTTCAAACATACTGTATCTAACAGCACGACGGATTCAAGTAGTGTCTGGTGGATTATGGGATTTTATTTGGGATAAGATGAATCTCAATTCCAACCACAGTGTGGTTTTTATAATTAGCGTAATCATCCTAGTTGGATACTATGCCTGAGTGGTCAGTATGTGAGATTTTTACAGAGTGGCCCTCCCTACTCAATTCTAGGTGTGGTGAAAGAGAGTAGAGAAGAAGAATGAGTAAGAAGTAGGAAAAGCTGCCAAGAGCCATGAATAAACTGACCTCAGTGGGTTCATGCTTTACTAAGGTAATAGCTCCACAATGCACGCAGAATAAACACTGCACTGACAAGAGTTGCTTAGTAGGATGCTGAAAATTTTCCAATCAAACAAAAAATGAAGGTTGTTTGTGCTGCTCCTCACATTGTTTGGATTATTATGACCAACAGAGAAGGATTAGTTCATTTAACCTATCATAGAGAGTGTAACAGAATACATTTTTTATCTTTTAAAACTGTATGTTAGTTTTAAACGCAGTGGACTTTATGTTTTGTAAAATAATATCACATGTTTATTCTTCACTATTTAAGTAATTGGTGCTGAGAATGATAATTAGGTGCCAAATCTCTAGTTATGGCACTTAATGCTAATAATTACAAATATAGCTCTCCATCAGAGCTCTAGGCTTAGTAGTTCATCTCTGTGTGTCCACACAGTGAAGTTTGCATCCATTCAGCCATTTCAGGATTAGCCATTAGTCCTTCTCCATTCTCTGTTTGGAAGGGCAGCAGCAACACTGCTCCTCATCCTGAAACACCAAAATGACTCCTCAGGGAGCCTCACTTGTGTTCAAAGAAGCAGAGTTACAATATGTAGTACCATTATTTCTCAGACAGGCTTCTGCTTCTTGCAAGGCAATGCCTGATGTTTACCCCTAATACTGTATGTGCATCAAAAGCTTGACTGCAGAACAACATACAACAGCACAGCAAGAAATGATCATCACAAACACCTATCCTTCCTGCTGAGAATAAGGTCACAGCACAGTACTCCTTGCCCGAAACACATCTTCACTGGGCTACATGTGGTTAGCGATCTTAGATGCAATCAGCTAAGATCAACACTGATATGTCTTTAAATAATTTATGATTCATAAAATAAAAATAAACTTTTGAACATGTGCTGTGTTTAAGCTAAGCTTTGAAAAGTCAATGGAGTAAAGTATTAAAGTTCAAAAGGTTAAATTTTTTGTCTAGTAGCATTATACTCACAGGGTCTATGCCCCAAAGTCCCCAAAAGTTAAAGAAACACACAAACACATCCAACAGGTCAAATCTGATGAACAAGGCAGTAGCCACAGAACTGTTGCACAAATCTCCTCCACCGAAAAAGACTCCGCAGCAACACTGCTTCTAGAATTTGCATGACACAGCCTTTGGGGGGGGGATCCCTTCCTGCCAACACATACAGTATGATTGTGATATACTAGCACATAGGCCAAAAGCAAAGCATCTGTTTAAGGACAATCCAACCAAGAGCAAGAAGCAAATGGTAAGATGCTCCTGGTGCCAACAGACAAGTAGGTAAAAGAACAAATTTCTTATGTCTTCCAATACAACCCACTCCTCTGAACCTTCCAAAAGACCCTGACTTCACCCAGTATGTACCAAACCAACACTATCCTGCCAGCACACAGGCCAAAATGCAAACCTGAAATCTGTGAGATCCCACTAGTACTCATAGATAGAAAGGTTTACTGATTTCTTTCAATTACAAGGAAAATATAAAGTTATGAATTGCAGTCTGTACCAGCACTCAAACTCAGGGGAATTATACA
Source organism: Maccullochella peelii (assembly GCA_002120245.1). Lineage (NCBI taxonomy): Eukaryota > Metazoa > Chordata > Actinopteri > Centrarchiformes > Percichthyidae > Maccullochella > Maccullochella peelii. The sequence continues at coordinate 182,155 of LKNJ01000516.1, forward strand.
GCATTCCAAAATACACAAAGATTAGGCTGTGAACAAGTGTCAGATGAATTCACTTGTTCACACTGAACACCTCTAAATATCTATCCACGATCCTTAAGGCCAGTTCAGACCAAAGATTTGTGACCAGACGAAACTCCTGTCTCAGCTTGACTCAAGCCGGCTGATGGCGTCGCCTGCAACTCAGCTTGTCAAGTCACCAGTGGTTGGTTTTAGAGCATAAGGCACGTCACCTGTTTCAACAGCCAATCAGCTTGTAGCGAAGTCAGCTGGTCTTCTCGACCCTCTCGTTTTTCGCCGTTTCATCAATACTAGAAATGCAACTGTAGTAAGTAACTCATTATCACTATCTTCATTCATATCTTAAGACGCTATAAATTATATCCAACTACAAGAAAAGCCGGCAGTTAGAACAGAAGTTATTGCTATGGAAACAATACACCGTCTCGTCTAGTTGCATTGGTGTATACTGGCAGGTTTCAGAACGTTGCAGACTGGCGCATTGCAAGTAGTTTCAACTTTGGTCCAAACTGGGCTTTACACCAAAATTTAGTAACACGATCCACCACACAGAAACTTCAAGGGACTTTGTCAACACAGCTCAGGAAAATTATTGTGTCATATGTCTTGCTGGGGGTACAAGTGATAAGACTGTACAGTAAGAACAACACAACCTAACTCTGAATATTAGAACAGAACTCAATTCAGAACATCTGTTAGATCTGCGTTGAAAGGTCATGTAATCAAACACAGAGGTGCTTTATGTTGGCAAAAACAGGCTGCGCCACAAGTTAGTTAGTGTCCACCATTGTAGTCAATTATGTCATCATGAGGACAGATAAAGGTACCTTTAGTTTTTTGGGTACTGACTGTTAGATACACTTCATTACTGTATGTAAAAAAATAGAAGGGAGAGGGATAAAAACTGTCAGACAGTTAATGCAACACTTCATATTTCCATACACAGACATAATTACATGAGAGATAAGACATTTAATTATCTTATAGAACAAGTAACACAGTTTATTCCAGAGAATGCCTTAGTCATTGTGATCAAAATGCTTGAGAAAGGTCAATGACAGAACAGAAAGAAAGCTTTATTCTTCCTAGAGTCTGCATTTGTGCTATACCCATTTTGTTCATCTGCTGTTATAGTATGTGACTCAGCCCACTAGAAACTGGATTAATACCACACTTGTGCATTTCTGGAATCACCCATGTTGGATAATCGAAATGGTAGACCACCATATCCACGTGTTTTACATTTCTAACCAATTTATAAAAACAAAGTATTGCATTAATTTTGACAGAGCACTAAAGTTGCGTGGGATGTCAGTTGATCAGTTTCACTTAACTATTATCCCATAATAACCTATTTAAACAAGACACCAATCAAGTTCAATCAAGACCACAAGGGGGCCTTTTAAATCTGACAAGCTCTCACTCTACTCATCATAATGCTGCTGCTCATTATACTGTTTACTGCCACCTGCTATGTATGCCGCTGTAATGGTTGGGTTGATTGATTTCTCACAACTCCACTCCTGCCTGTTTTTTATTTTTTATTGCTATACTTGGTGAATGCATTGCTTTCCTTGTTCATTATCATATGTATATATCTCAGTGATCTTTGGGTTTATTGCACTCTGGCACTGGCTGAGTCACTGCTGTATAAATCTGTTACAGAGCATCCTCAAATAAAAGTGTATCACCATGTGTTGCAGTAAATGGTCCTATATTTTGGGGTAAAGTCAGGCAACTTCAAGAAACACTTTAAATGCAGTCTTTTTTTTTAGTTTGAGGAGGCCCCAATACCTCACAGTGGATAGGCAGGTGTTGTGGATTACCAACTGCAAGCTTGATGACATATTGCCATAAGGCCTTTCAGTTGGAGGTCTCAAGGTCTTGGATATTCTGCTGATGAAGTCTCAAGTGGCATCTTATATTAGGCTGGCCTGAACAATCAAAATGCTGGTAAATATTTCTTACTGCTGCTTTGGCTTACACTGATCCTCTGTTTACTCCTGACTACTCTGTTTTTGTAGTCATCCAATTTCTTGTTAGCACCCTTGCTGAATAGTAACGTCCCTTTGCGAAATTCATTGTCATATCCTGCTTTACAACATCAGAGAAGAGTGTATATGGAGTCCAGAGAAAGGCTGTTTGATGCTGAGGCCTCTGACGCTGTTCAGATAACATAAATAAATCACCAAGGATACTGGCCAGATTAAAGGAACTAAGGGGGAGCCCCTTTCCATTCCTCTGATTGGTGGTCAGGGGTGGGGGCTGGTATAGTAGAGGAGCCTTGCAGCAAGTATGATGTGCTAGTGAACACATGAGTAGTAATCCGTTATACGTATACACTACCCTTATTAGTGTAACATCTTAGCGGTACATAGATTTGAAAGGATAGAATCAGTTGGTGTGAACCGGGCACCTAGATAGTTATTAGCTTCCCTCAGTAAGGCCGGGATTATGGTTCTCCGAAGATACGTAATTACACTTAACATATGTCTTATCGCTGAGTGTCAAGCGAGTTGATTGGTTGATACAGCTCTGTTCAGGAGGCGGGTCTGTAACAAAAAACACATACATGTTATATTCCAAATCTGTAAATTATGTTTTGTTTTATAACAGCCATGTGAATGTGTCTAAACGATCCCCATTCATGTTTTCCTATGTGCAGCCCGGATTAACACCTTATGGCATGCAGAATCACTAGCATCTCTTTTGTTTTTGTGGGTACCAAAATATTATTGCACTACAGACAGTGAATAACTGACTTGAAGAAACTGACACTTTCTGTAGAGCACTTAAACCTCCTGGAAGAAGGCCTCTCTTTTATCTGGAGAGGCTGTGACTAGGCTAACTCCTTCAATTCACCTCAAAGGAATATGGAAGAGCATATCATAATCCAATCAAAGTGTCCATCCACTCCATTGAACACGCCAACACATTTGATAATATCTGTCAGTGGCTGCAGGGGGGCCAGCTGTGAAGCAGAAGCTAGGACTCTCTCACATGCCACCTTTGTTCTCACCTCTGCTTCTCTGTCCCCAACAGGGAGAGTAGCCCATGGAAGGCTAAAGTTGAGAGGGTCAATCATATATGTTGGGCTTTGGCTCAGCCTTACCTCACCAATTAGTAGGGGCATAGGAACTAGCCAGAATACCATTACCTTCATCTGTATCCTGGAACAGTGGTCTTAACTGTTCACTGAACCAGCAGCTTAGGAAGAGCATTATGTTTTCTCTTGTCTTCACCACCTCGTACACAGTGCTGTGGGGTGGTTTCTCAAGACCAAGGCAGGATATTATCTTGTTTCTCCAGTGTACTCACATTTGGTTTCCACCCAGCTAGACAGGTTACAGGATAGACTACAAAACACTCTTCACCACTCTCCTCCCAATTGCTTTTATGGCCAATGGGCTGGGCTTTAAGAAAAGTAGCTAACCTGCTGCTAAGGTGCCTCCCATTGGGGGTGGGTAGTGGTATGTTTTCTCAATGCCACTAGTAGAAAGAGACGGTTATGAATCATCTTCAGTTCTGCAGCCATTGTCTTTAACCTCTTGGGGGGGCAGGCAGTTGGCAGCAGCAGCATCCACTGACACATTTTACCTCCCAAGCGTTGACTCCAATGCTTGCTTTTCCTAATTTTTATTTCATTGCACTAGACTGCTAATTGTTCTACAGTGCTTTTTTGAGGAATGTCTGTTACGCAATCAAACACACAATGCTAGCATCTTGCCAATAACAAAACCCTGAAGTCTGCATACTCCAGCTGAAGTTTAACTGTGACAACAGTACGTTCAACTCCAAGGCACATGATGTCGACTGATGTTGACAACAAAGCTGGGCACCACTAGCAGTAATTTATAAGGTTTATAAGACATCTTTGACTTTGTTGTCATTACATGGAGCAGAAGAAAAGTGGATGAGGAGTAGCATCGTTATTGTGCTTTTCTAGTGAGCAACCCCTACAGGGTTGAACAGGCTCAACCTAATTTGCTGAGCATGTACTTGCAAATTTCAGTGCACAGAGACATGGAGTGCCTAAGCCAACAGAGGGCAAAACTATATCAGTAAACTCTATCTGTTTGTCAAAGAGGAAATGTTATCAGTCAACAGCTTCACATGTGTACTGAGTAAAACTTATAATGCAAATGAGTTTTAATGGCTTAAGACACTATATAAATATGCTAAAAGGGGTGTAATCAATCCAGTGGAGAATAAAATGAAGGCATTTTCAAACAGCAACATAAAGCTTAGTGTTTAGTATATGGCTCACTGATTTTCTTGATTTACAGGATTCATTGGGCAGGCACAGAGACAGCCACCCAGTGGTGTGGGTACATGAGTGGTGCAGTACAAGCTGGTCAGCGAGCAGCTCTGGAAGTACTGGCTGCACTCTGCCCCATGGCACTGACCCAGGAGGAGCAGGAAGCAGTGCAGCACAGTCAAACTGTCAAAGGTCCTGCCAAGCAAGCACCATCATCCAAATTCTCGCACCAGTCTACCTGCAAGGCAATGGTCATAGTAACACTGACAATAAGTGCTGCTCTCTTGCTGGCTCAGCATCAAAATGCATTGCTAAAAGTCAGAACTTACTTGGCAAGTGTATTTTCAACAACCAGGCATAATATATTCCTAGTTTAACAGAAACCTGGTGTACATTTCACCTGTTTGGTTTTGATTTAGACAGAACGAATGAGGACGTTTTTTGCTGGGTTGCTTGCCTATTAATATCTGATATTTTGTCTTTTTTTTGTTTTTTTGGCTCAAGGCACTTACTGCATATTTCATAAGAGAGTTAGAAAGTCAAACTCACTTAGATGAATTCTCATTATATTGTATCATTAAATCATATTAAAATATAGGTAAATTGTGGCATTACTTAAAATGTTCAAAATGGCTATATATTGACTTCGAATGTGCAGATTAAATACAAAGTGCTCTTTAATCAGTTGTGCATGTTCTCTGCCGTGGTGTTTATTTTATAATTACAGTATAAGTGGTTAGTGATAGGCTATAACATGTATTGCATTATGAAATGTTGTTAGGCTTGTAAGGCTTTCCTTCTTGTTTGCAAATATACACATCTGGAAGAAAATTATTGAATTAATTAATTATTGAACCTCACTTGCATTTTTCTTACTCTTCAATGATTTTATTATTTTCTAACATGATGACATACGATAAGAAAATTATTTTCTGTAGCAATACCTATGGAAATCAACTGGAGATATTTGCAGTCTAAGCAGTATCTTATCTCATTTGCCTTTTTAACATTTTTAAATTGGAAATGTAAAATGTAGGTTGTGCTTGTAAGCTTAGGGCTTCAGAGCGATCATGTTGTGTTTAAACCAGTTTGCAGTGAGAAAATGGAGCTTTCATTCTGCATGCCATCCTTTGTTTCCCAGAGAACCATAAAACCTGCTTGAGAGGCTTGGAGCAGAGCCACACACATGTTTGTGTGCCCACAAAACCACCAGCAGACATTCGAATGAGCATAAGATGGATGAACCAGTCACACAATAACGTCCCAGAGAAAGTGATTTAATCGCTATCACTTGATTGCATAGTTGATTGAAAGGATTTGTGTTGGTCCCCATGTCTCTCCTAGAGAGTATCTCAAATGCCCACCGATCATTGGACGGTAGTGTGTGACTCCATTGGTGCCATGGCTTGCTATTTGTCTTTGTTATCACTAGCTTGCACTGAATCAACTGCCTGGTCTTCCTGGTTTCATTTAAAACCAGTCCAGGCTGAATGAAGACCAACAGCCCAACATCTCCAAACATGTGTGAGGTTTTTGCACCATTTGGTCATTTTTGGTTGACAGTCACAAGAGTAATGGTTCTCATCTGGATCTGAGTTTCACAAAATTTTCATGTAGGAATTTCATGTAAAATACAAAAGATATATACTTCCCTTTTTTCCAGACTTGACCACACTGAGATAGGGTGACCAAATTTTCAAACACCTGATCGTTTTCATCAGGATGGGGGACAGTTATTTCAGTGCTTAGCACGCCTACTGAGCGCACCATGAACACAGCATTTTCGTTGCTGGGTTCTTTACGAAGGAAGGAGGTTTTGTCAGAAAGAGCTGCAAGCGTCATAGCCTATGATGCAGAGGCTCATATGCTAGCAACAGCCTTGACGATGACACATTTTGATTGACACACAAATTAGTGTTGAATTCAGATGCGTGGTGCATTGTTAATGTTTTATGGGGTAGGTAATGAGTCAGACAGAACATGATAAACGTCTATGTAAGTGCTGAAACCGGGAAAACCGGGACAATTTGTTAGTGAATGTTGTAAATATTATTTTAGTGTTTTATTGATATTTGTCAGGACTTGGGAGACCCAGCTTGAAACCGGGACAATCCCAGACAAACCGGGATGTCTGGTCACCGTACACTGAAAGGAAGGGTAAAGCAGGTGGGTGTGCTATTTCAGGGACTCCACAGTGCTTCTCAGAGGTTCCTTCTTATGGTATATGTCATCGCCAGCTTCAGGCATGCATGCGGTAATGTACCATCTGGGGGGTTGGCAGCTTGCCTTGTCACTTGTTGTTTTGTCATCATTCGGTGCAATCCAGTTCTTGGGTTAGATGGTGAAGGTGAATGCATGATCACTGTGACATGATGAACATTTATTTGACCAAGTCTACTAAACTATTGTGTGAATGAATTGCAACGCCAACATGACATGAACGCCATAGTCAGCTTTTTAAAACCTGCACTGTCAAAGGCTAAACAGTTCTATACAGGCTGCTTGAAATGACAAATGTGAGAAATTTAAAGCAACATTCATCTTTGTTAAATAGGCCAGGGTCAGATTTCACCACTCTCACCTTGATGGAGTCTAAATTCTCATAATCATTTGGTAATTTCACTGTGAAAAGAAGCACATCGATATATAACAGCCAGCAGCCTTTCATTTAATGCTAAATCATCATATAATGATAATCATCATCATAAAGAGGAAATATTGTGTTTCATAATGAATCAGGAAGGAAGACAGCATTTTGATGCTCCCAAGATAAGGGTGAAATGCAATAATGCTTATTTTTTAGCCCCTGAAAGTTTGAAAGCCCAAAATATGGTACATAAATTAAAAAAACAGAAAAGACGGATCAGCATATTTCACTATCACACTCAACTCTGCACAGTGGACTGTGTGTTTTTGTGTGCATTTTATGCCTAATTTCTTTTTACATATCTATTAAAAGATTCCAGTATAGGCTCTAAGTAATGTTGCTGCAGCCACTGTAAACACCTGTCGTAGCACTTGCCTTAGTGTTTGCCTTCGGGCAATAGCAACTTTAAAAATTCATACATTGCAGTGCAGTGTAATCAATATTTGTGACCATAAACCACTCTTTTCACAGAACTAAAACCAGATCCTATTTGTTTAAGCAGCTGTGCCTGCTATCATACTATATATTATCCTGACTTATATTTAGTCATACATGCTTGTGATAACAACAGTACCATTACTATGCAATTCAGCAACCCTGGAATAAATGCTGCCTTTGTGAAGCTTATAATGTTCATTTATTTTAAATTATGTCAGCAAGGGGTTGATTCAACTCTGGCAATTGTGTTAAGACTGCATTTTGCAGTATTGTTATGCAAATATGCCATTAAGTGCCTTTCAGTCAATGTTGGCAAGGGTTTACTTATGGCCTCTGCTCCACTTTGCCAAAGCAGCTTTCCTGTGTTTAATATACATCATGATTTTTGAGGCTGTTTTGAAAACTTAATGAGTCATTTGTGCAGCTGCCTTTGCAGCTGTGATTTAGTTGCTTCAGAGTTAAAGGTCCGTTTAAAAAAAAAATTATACTGCATGATTCTGTAAAAGTAACAGTGTGGAACTCAGGAGGCCCGATGGGTATGTAGCACATCCAACTTTCATGCTGGTATTCACGTCCCATCTCAGACCAACAGTTAAAAGAGTGCTCCACCAATTTAGCATTGTACTATTGAAACATTTTTGGACTCATGATGGACAGTTAAAAAAAGAAAGGATCAAAATCAGTGCAGCAGAACCAGAGATATTGTGTTTTTAATTCTATGCATTCTTCTTCCTTGTTTGGTCAGAGATGCAGGTGTGTTATGCTAGTAGCGGCTAATGTAGCCTCGAGTCCGCTAGCCACAAGCAAAGATGTGGAGCGGGCTACAGAGGTTTGGTAAACTCACTTCTTTCAAACTCCACACCCCCAGATTTTTGTTTTCCATTTTCAAACCTGTAGTCTTTATCCCCAACTGACACTGCCTCAAGTGACATCACTCAAGGCAATTTATTCAATTTCACGCAGCTCCCTCTGGAGTGACAAAAGGGTTTATACAACTTTTTTTCACATATGCAGTAGTGCTCCCCAAGACCTGTAAACAAACTTTGATGTTTAAAAACGGTGGACTTTAATGCTGTCTTTTTTAACCATGACCACACACATCCCTTAATCTTAACCCAGTATTTTAGCTGTCTAACCTTAACCATACCTTAATACTCTAGTTGCAATGCACAGCCATTTTCAGAATATATATATTGGCATCTTAGATAATGCAAAAATATCAAGATTCTGTCTGGAAATTACAACATTTTTAGATCATTTTCTGAGTATTTTTTGAAGGGGATATAAGTCAACTCACAGGGGAACAACAAGGCCAGGCAGTCAGGATTGTAGACAATGTTCACTCTTAGCAGTAGATATGACTGCATGAACCAATCATACAATGAAAAACATCCAACAGAAAGTGATTTAATCGTTATCACTTGATTGCAGAGTTGATTGAAAGGATTTCTGTCTGCCCCGTTTCTCACCTAGAGAGTATCTCCAACACCCACTGATCACTGAACAGTAGTCTGGTGCCATGGCTTACCATTTGTCTTTGTTATCACTAGCTTGCACTGGATCAACTCCTGTCCTCCCTGGTTTCATTTAAGCCTGTCCAGGCTGACTCAATTTCCGACAACCCAATATCTCTGTATACAGTGCAGTGTCTGTTTTCCACTCAGATTTCCTAATGGGGGACACGCATAAAACAACATGCATTAGCAACAAGGTGTATAGATAGCCTCAGAGGCTGTTGAACAAGAAGAAATGACCAAGCCGCCAGTCGTTCAAGGGCATTCAGACCAAACCAGAACTAACATTCATGAATACACAACAAAATCGAGCACCAACACAGCACAGAAAGAAAAAGACACATTGCCTGTGCATTCCAAACACAGTGCTACCTCCACAGTTCAGCACCAAGGACAGCGACAGTGTTGACTAAACACAGGAAAGCAGACGGATGCGGATGTGAGCAATGTACAAATTAATCTACAGCAGAACAGAAGCATAATAATGCCAAGGGTTAAAAAATAAGCTTCACTCACCATTAAAAAAGGTGAAGGTGGCGAGTGTCTGCATTGAGCTGTGTGAGGATAGCATCTTCACAGTCATTAGTGCACTTCTATAAGTTCCCTCTCGAAGGCCATCTGCACTAACTGGGCCCCCGTGAGTGAAACATGGCTCGACGATGTGCAGTGAGAATGGAAAACAACTTTTTCACATGTGGCAGTGAAAGAAAGAGCATGTTTGAATGCAGTGAAGAATCACCCGCCTCCGGCAGTGCTGCAGTTACTGCTGGGAGAACAACGTGCACTAGCATCTATAGAAAATTCCAACCAGTCTCAGTCCTAAACGATAATCTTACAAATGAGCCAATTATGTTTGTATAAATGGACTTGGTAATGCTATAATAATCTTGGGTTGATTTCCTAACCCCAAAACATCATTGTAGTGGTGACAGCAGTCCAGGTAGAAGGTGTGAAAGTGGGAGTGGATGAGGAGAGTTAACGAGCTGCACCTGTCCACCGCTAGCCACTGAGGTGTTAGCTTCGCTGGAACTGATGTGCTGAAATTAGCTGGTTTCCTTCAGTTTCTGCACTAGCCTGGGTCCCATCTGTTCCCTCAAGCGCTGCAGCATGTGACCTTATAGCTGGTGTAGACTTCGGGGAGAAAACCATTTTGCAAAGTCAGTTTTCAGTGCTAGCCTGCTAGCGAATTCAATTTAGGCACGTTATACGCTTCCTGTCACACTAATTATCACCTGTGTGGACAAAATCGCACACACTCTGACGTTCCGCCCACCTGCACAAACAGGGGGTTTTAGCATTTTATCATATTAATTGATTATTTATTCATCTAAAATGTGTATTCAAATGTGTAAATTATTTACACAGGTAACACAGGTAATCGTAGATACTGTTCACTGATTCGACCGTGATTCTGTTATGAATCAGATGCACTTCATTTAAGTTAACATGCTCTTTTTTTCTCTCTGCCGCTTACAAATACAAAGGCAGCTACAGAAGTGAGTCATATCAAGGTCAATGACAATTAGCAATATGTGTCAGCTTTAATAGAGACCTGTAATCTTTTTTACGAGCAATATTTTAAGGCAGCACAACACATAGAGGGCTCAACAAGGGCAGATAATTGCTGCTTGAAGTTCTGGTGCATCATTCACAAATCCTAAAGTTACAGTTTTTAGTAACTGTTTTTTTAGTGGCATGAGCAAAATTCTCAAAAACATCAGGACACATTCCAAACACAATCAAATTGAATAGGCCAAGAGGAGCAGTGGTCACAAGTGGAACCTCATGAAAACTGACTGAAGGACACAAAAAATGTTTCTTAACAACAAACAAAAACCCCAGCGTCAAATATTACCTTGAACTTTATTTCAAATCCTGTGACACAGTCTCAACAACAATGAACACTATAATCTTAGCACAATAAGTGTACATCACAGATTTGGAATTATTGTGATTGAGTTTCACCTTGTCTTGATTTCACACTGAAATAAATATTTAGGCTTTAAAATGTGTTGTAAAAAGTAAACAGAGTAATTAAAGACATTCTGATTTCATGTTGCCAGGTTTTTCTGAGCTCTACATTCTGTACACCGGTGCGATATTTTTTGGATATCCTTGATAACTAGTGTGGATTTTGTACTTAAGTATAAATGGACCTGGATATATGACTGGAGATAACAAATGCAGATGCTTCCATGGCATGACCCAATTAAACAATTAACATCCTGTCGTGCTCTGTGGCATGCAGTACTGAACAGGTTCAGTCGTGGCTCGAACAAGATGAGTGACTTTGAAAGAGGGTTCAAATATCAAGGAGTCACTGAGTTGTCCACCATCATATACATATACTGTACTGCAAATATGACATAGGAAGTGCCTGCAAGTCTCAGTGGCGAGATGATCTGAAGCTGCTCTGTGAATGTGTGCGCAGGATGTGAGGCAAACACACGCTCATCTCCTCACTCATGTGCATGTAATGCTTAATTTTATATCATAGTTATTTACAGCTTGTGATAGACTGGCGACCTCTGAACTCAGCATCTGGCCCAGTGTGTGCTGGGATAGGCTCCAGCCCCCGTGCGACCCTGAACAGATGTATGTATGTAGAGAATGGATGGACGGATGGATATTTATTTATTTTCACTTGAATTAATGCCAGTAGGAACTGAAGGAACACTCAGCTGTTTTATAAAGACAAAATGATTTAAAAAATCCACCATGCAATAACCAAACCAGTAAATTATTTAGATATTTATTATTTATTTAACTGTACCTGCTATGAACTTTGCCAGTCAGTGTTCTGACAACGTCTGCTGTGAACCCAAGAGTGGGTTTCTTCTTTCCAGGACTTTTTCTTAAGAGGAATATTTCAAATTTGTTAAATAATTACTAAGGTCATGTGGATCAAGGTTGGATTTTAATGCAGAATTTCAAGGAATAAGAGCACAAGAGAGAGACTGAGAGAGAGATTGAAGCATTTGTTTCTTTGGGGAAAGGCATCTTAAACTGGAATTGACAAGAATGAATGAAGCTATATACAAGCACAACATTTTGAGTACTTAGTGTTTTTTAAATCAGTGTAATTTAAAATGTATTTTGCCAAATGGTATTTTCTTATTATAAAAATAAAACAAATGATAATATTTTGCTGGGGAAGCACAGTTAGCACTGACCTGCAATTACTCTTAGCCCTAAATCCTAACACTCCTTTGTAGTTTTGAGCTTGGGAACAGTATGTGTGACAAAATAATCTCAACTTTCAGGTCCACTTAGCTTTGTCAGAGCTTTCAACCACATGTCACACATTCTTCACCCGCTAATATAGCTGGTGCAGGGGTCATCCTGTGACCTAAGAATGGAACTTCAGTCACAAGTGGGCATATATGGGGGTGAGATGGAGATCATAACCACTGTCTCAGGGATGTTCTTTGTTGTTGGATGTGTGGTGGGAGTCCTTGATGTTTCTTCAGCCGTTCACTGACCCCTAGTTGATGCTGTGACCTGTTTTGGTCTTGTGTTCACAGACAGCTGATGTTGTCTGCTTCCAGTGTTCATTCAGTCTTTTGCCTAGGGTGCTTAATAGCAGCTGAATACAACTATATGTATACTTTCAAAACATTTTCTTCATATACATGAGACTTCTTAGCTTAATATATGATTTAGGAACACCCCTACATTGTATCTACTGTAATAATATAACTAATATATACTAATAATAACTAATATACTAATATACATTTTATGGGCTACCCCGCATGGTCATTCACAGTATTCAATTCTAGGTCTAATTTATCCTTAATATGTGTGTTTGGTAACTTATCATCGTTATGTGGAAAATACCCAGCTCTCTGTCTCCTTAAACCTTTCATATTTTAGCAGATAATCAACTGTATAAATTTCCCTGGTTAACATTACACCGTGGATGGCACAGAATATCATGCAGTGAAGGTCAGATAAAACAGATTCTCACTCATAGGCTCTGAGAATATGGCAGATGTCATGTATGTGTGTTTTTGTGTCCTAAATAAAATCGTACTTCATAAATGTTGGTTTGATCTTTGATTGAGCCAGAAAAATCAAATATGTAGTGATAAGACATTATTTTTCAGTTAAGAAAACCTTCAAGGCAGAATTCATTTTTCTGAAACATCTGGATAAAAGCGCCCACACCCGCATCTTCTCCAATTTGTAGGGTAACAACATTATTAGTTTCCTGTCTGTGTCTTGTCTACAGCTGCTGTAGAACATTGCTTCTCAGCTCTTGCTGCGCAGAGAGATGACATGACCTCATCCTGGTACTTCATTCCCCTCAGTGGGTCTCACTTGGACTCTGTGTTGACTGTAGGGCCTGCTCCTTATTTTGAAGGCTTTAAATGGGCTGGATGGCCTAGACCTTTTAGGTTAGCTCATAGAAAACTCTTAGTGATTCCACAGAGAGCTCAGGCTTTTGAGGTTACAAGCCCTAGACTGCAGAAGAGCCCTCACTAAATCAAATCTGCAAAACTCATTTTATTCTCAAGCATTCTTGTGCAAGTTGGTATGGCTGTGATTGTAGTCATGTCTGTGTTGTGCATGTATGATCAGTTGTTTTGCAACCCTAGAGTATCAATTGTATTTGGTTTATTATTTTACAGCATTTTGATTACCCAGGGTTTTTTCAGCTTTGATTTAGTGATAAACCTGACATTTTGGACTAATTTGGACTTAGCTACCAGAGCTATTCTTTTGTTTCCATCTATGTGGAATGATTAACACGCAATGTTTTTTTTAAATGAAAAATTTCCATGGGTTTTTTCATGTATATTTTAATAATTCTAGTCTCATTTCAAACATCCCAGTCTCCCTAAAGAAATACAGCCTTGAAGTTAATTGAGTCAACATTTAAATCACTTTGTTATGGGGAAATGCACAAGACAGCTCTGGAGAGCACCAAGAATGTCACAGGACACAGACAACACTCACGCACGCACGCACGCACACACACACACTGTCACAAAAACTGTCCAGATGTACCGCTTAACCAAATGTATGTCTAATGCGCATGCTCATCTCAACCACACATGCCCAAGGTAAATCAGCAACAAACATTCCAGGCATCTGCTAACAACAGAAAGATGATTTTGATGAATTTGGCCCATTTCGTCATTACAGGCTCATTATATTTGGCTGGGATGGGATGGGAGAAAAATATAAAACCATTGGTAGCCATTACAAATCCTGCCAAGGTAACATCATGAAGTGGTGTTAAACATAAAGTCAGTATTTCAACATTGAATTAGATCATTTTCAGGGCCAGGTTTGTCAGCCAAGTTCCAAATGACTTCTATTATATATTTGAACTACCTTGAACTAAGTAGGCCATGAATGAACCATTCAAACTGTAATTACAGTTAAAATGTTCTGTATTAATACAGAAATCAATATGAAAAAAACCCAAAAAACACTTTTGGACAAAATCTTTACAAAGCGAGGTTAAAATTTATACCCAAAACAATATAAGATACTCAACACATATTATTAATATATTTAAGAACTACTGTCTTAAATGTGATAACTCAAATGCCCTGCTACAGTCACATGACTCGCTCCACTGGCTGCAACGTATATCCAACGCACCCTATTGTAAAACAGAGGTCTATTTAAACGATCGTAGCTCCGCCCACCGCTTCGAAGGTCGGCTCCTTTGCTAACTCTGCAGTGGAAAGTTGACGTCACGGTAGTATCTAGCAACATTTAGCTCATGTAAGAATGTCATCATTAAGCTAGCTAGTCTACAAACAATGCGACCGTTTTTGCTTCAGGACATTTTCTGTGGAGGACAAAGGAAAAAAAATAGGCTTCTGGCTGGTTGTTCATATCAGCTGTTGGCCTCAAATGCCTCTTCAAGCCAGAAGCTGAGTTGTCAAGGCCTCAGTTTTCCCAAAGAGGGATTTAGCATCAGCTAGGATGCAAGAAATCACCGCTTCACTTCAACAAGATAAGTGCTGCTGCTGCTAACAAGTGTATTATCAGATGCCTTGGCTCTGTTTAGTCTTGTGCATGCTGGCTACTGCTAAATATTTCAACTCAAAGCATGTGACAGCTCATGTGACAGCTCATGTCAGTATTCTTCTTTCATTGTTCCATCTAAACTGCTGATCTCCTATTCAGTGGTTTACTTTGCTGCTCCACTCAGCTACATTCAAGGCCAATCATAAGGTCATACCCATACTGATGGTCATCTGCTGTTTGTCAATGCTACATGGCATTTCATAAAAAGAGACTATCTGCTCCAAATTGTGAATTTCTGATTTTTATGTCTGTAAGTTGATAATAATCATCTGCTGACGTGTCTTAGCGTGCTGCTGCATATCAGGTGGATTGTAACATTTAGATTTATCCATCTCAGTTCACGATGGTATAGAGAGTGTATTCCCCTGCAATGGTTGGAGATGCTTTGTTTGGGAGTGGCGGCGGCCACTTTGGCGGCTGGTCCTGCTGGCCCACATAGTAGATTCCTATAGCTGTATCTCGTACAGTTTTAGGAATTAGGTTTACTGGCACTTCCCAAAAACCGCAGCGCTGAGTTTGGTGTGTTCTTGCGGGGAGTGACATGGTCAAAGATACCAAATAGCACCTCTGTACATACTCTGTATTTACTTATATATATTTCCAGTGGTGTGGACTCGGGTCACATGACTTGGACTGGAGTCAGAATCGAATCACAAATTTGATGACTTTGACTTGACAAAATCAAAGAAGACTTGCAACTTGACTTTGACTTTAAAGCCCAGTTCAGACCAAAGATTCGTGATGAGATGAGTTGAAACTTGCAACTACTTGCAAAGCACCAGGTCTGTAACGTTCTGAAACCTGCCAGTTTACACCAATGCGACTAGACGAGACTGCGTATCATTTCCATAGCAACAACTCTCTGTACTTCCGTTCTAACTGCCTGCTTTTTAATTTTTTTTTGTAGCTGGATATAATTTGTAGTGTCTTAAGATATGAATGAGGATAGTGATAGTGAGTTAAAACTTTTAAAAAACGAGAGGGTCGAGATGACCAGCTGACTTCACTACGAGCTGATTGGCTGCTAAAACAGGTGACATGCCGTACGTTCTAAAACCAACCACTGACGACTTGACAAGCTGAGTCGCAGATGACACCATCAGCTAGTTCACACCGCTGCAACTTTTCCCTGCGAGGTTCTAAAACGGTTTTGTCTCGTCGTGAATCTTTGGTCTGAACTGGCCTTAACACCAATGACTCGTGACTTCACGTGGACTTCCCCCAAAGCCCAAAGATTAAAAAGCATGTTATTTAAATGCAATAAGACAGGATAGAAACATACAAAATTAATTCTGTTGTGGTACTGGTTAATAGTGCTATATGCAATGAAAGTCAGCACTACTTTTTAATGATTAAGTTCAGTTGCACTTCTTTTAATTTTATTTTTTGGCCTGAAATTTGGTGAAGAGCACATTATGACTTTTTTAGGTCTCGAAACTCAAAGTTTTGGACTTGTGGGACTTGACTTGGGACTTGAGTGCAAAGACTTGAGACCTACTTGTGACAAAACAATGGCTTGGTGCCACCTCTGTCTATTTCCTCATGAGCTGACTGATTGAAATACTGCAGATTGCTTTTTTCTAATTTTTTCCCAGACTCCTAGTGTGTTCTTTTTGGAATAGCTCTTAAAAACATTGTGGATGGAGGTAAACAGTTTTATCTCACCGCAGCTCAGAAGGCTAACAGTTGTTGGGCTCTGGAGGCCTTCTCAGAATTAATGACACATGGGCAAAAAGCAAACTTTTCCTTAGTTTTCTTGGCACTGTTTGCTCATCCTGGTTGAAGATTTTGGGGGGGTAGAAACAGGAACAGTCATCAGACCCAGCAGTTGGCGATGATGGTATCGAAGATGATCTCAACGAGGACCCTGCCGTCCCCCAGTCAGCAGCAGATGGCCGAAGCACATGATCTGTTGGAACGTCACTCCCAGTGGGGGTTGCAAAAGCAAAGATGTGACTGTTTGGAAATATCTGATGCTTACATAAAGGGTTGCCATTCATCCGGTGATGGAGTTTGGTATTTCAGCGTCTAACTCATTTCACTGGAGCAGTTTCTGACTAATTGCTCTGACAGTCATAATTAAAGTCAGCCACCCAGTGAGCAACACTCCAAGTTGGAAATTATATGAGGTTATGAGTGATTAGGAATCATTCCTAGAGAGGCATACGTGTTGCTGTTAAAGAAGCAGCTCCTGAATGAAACTTCACATTGGATTGTCAAATCAAATTAACATGCCTAACATAAAAAGAATGATTCGTTGGTGAGTCAGCTGCCGTGAGGTTAGGCAAAATTATTAGTGGCACATTTATTTGAAGCGAAGACCGGGTGGGGGTGGTGGTGGAGGAACACAGGAATCAAAGAGGTTGTTTTGCTGTTTTCTTTCACACCTTTGCCGATCAGAAAACTCTTCTAAGGGTGATGTTATTGCTATATAGGCTATTTCATCCTGCTCTGACATTTCTCCCAGAAGCTGGTCTTTGGTGTACTTTCTCGATTTTGATACAGGTTTGAAATGTTCCCTCTGTTGTTCCTCAAGTTTCTATATTGGAATCCGTTGTCTTGCTTGGCCTGTATGTGCATGCATGTGCATGCCTATGTTCCCCCACACTTTAAACTATCCCTATCTTCTAACCTGAGATGGTAGATAGAGACAAAGTCTGAAAGTTATGTTTTTTTACAATGTCATGCAGGCGGCTTAAAAAGTCTTACATCAGTGTATTTTGCTTATAGTTTAACATCTTCTTCCTGGGGCCTTTTCTGTGGAAGTGTTATAGACTGCCAACTGTTTGGACTCGGGTCAGCAGGGAGCCCACGCCACTTGAATTATGCATGGTGTCTGCTCTCGGGCATACAGCCCTGTCTGTGCTGCCACTGCACATGCAGCGCTGGAGACGGAGACTGAGTTACGGAGATCATAGAGAACAGCGGTGGATAAGACAGATACACGGAAAAGAGAGAGACGGGCATAGAAATACAGAAGATAATACTAAGCACTGAGATGTGCATGACGGCGTGAAAAAACAAAACAAGATGTTTAAAGGGTCAGTTCACTCAAATTCCCTAAAAATATTTCTCATGTAGCACAACTAGGGCATTCATTTCATTATTTATTATTTTGTCAACTATTTTTTCCAATTAACTGAATATTTATTTTATCAAATGGACCCTCAGGATTAACCAAAGCCCAAGGTCATCCCTTCAAATGTATTGATTTTTCTAAACCAACAGTCCTCACTTGAGAAGCTGGAACCTTCTTGATAAAAAATGTTAATAATTAAGTGATTATGAAACTTGTTGACTTATGTGGATCGGGACATTCTGGTTGTCAAGTGGTCGGTCAAGACACTCACAGTGTCAACGGTTGGATTCCAGCCAAGGACCTTTGGTGTAAAGATGCAACGATTAGAAAAAGAATCATTATTTTGATAATCGGTTAATCGTTTAAGTCATCTTGAAGCAAAAATTCCCCAAAAATAGTTGTTTGTTTAGCCTCTCAAATATGAATATTTCCTGCTTTTCTCTGATTTCTAATATTGTAAACTGAATATCTTTGGGGTTTTGGACTGTTTGTCAGACAAAACAAAACCTTGGACACTTTGAGGGACAATTTTCTGACCTTTTTTAGACTAAATGATTAATCTATTAATAGAGAAAATAATCAGCGGACTAGTAGTGTCTGGCCACGCAGATAGTTTCAGTTTTATGTGCCCAGGTTTTGACAAATCCATCTCAGAGGTTCTTTTTGCTACCCAAAAACTATGGAGGTGAATGAAATTCTGTCTGTGCTCCCTAAAGCACTGAAAAGTCACATTTGACAAATTCTACAGCAAAGTGTATTCTTACAGAAACAGTTACTGTGGATGATCCACAGCCTTTGCTGTCAGCACTCTTATTGGAACTAAATGTTTTCAATGCTTTAAGCACCACAAACAAAATTCCATTCACCCCCATTGTATTGGGATGGGAGCAGAGTCTTGACACATACACTAAGTTGCCATTTATGCCACCAATGCAGTCTAATACAGCAACCCTGCAAGAAATCCTGTCTTTATGAAGTGTACAATGTTCAGTTTTTGTTGAAACTGTACTATGTTGCTCATCCCATTTAT
The DNA here is from genome assembly GCA_002120245.1 of Maccullochella peelii. Lineage (NCBI taxonomy): Eukaryota > Metazoa > Chordata > Actinopteri > Centrarchiformes > Percichthyidae > Maccullochella > Maccullochella peelii. Next base: position 201,190 of record LKNJ01000516.1, read on the forward strand.
AGGCAACTGAGTATAAAACTGAAGCTGTCTGCATGGCTAGATAGATAAGGGATAAGAGGAAACATTTCTTTCTGTAATGGGTGAACTGACCCTTTAAGACAGATGGGGAGGAAGAAGGGAATAAACTGAAATAGGGATGCAGAAGACTGACCAAAAACGTCATAAATAATGTGAAGAAACCAAAAGTGAGTTGAGATGTGGGCACCCGACAGAGAGGAAGACGAGATGAGCGGGGGAGAGATGTAGTAGCAGGGGGAGATAGGTAGAGAGGAGTATGTGAAATATACCACAGGGAGCGCCGGGCAGATTGGCCATCTGGACCTCTGAGCCGACAGCTTGACATGTTCCAAGTGCAGCGAACGTGGAGCAAATTCACTAAGCAGGGCCCCCTCTTGAGATATGCAACACATTACACAGGAAGCGTAATTAGAGGGCTGGTGGGCCCGCAGTGAGCGTCACCGTGAAGAGAACGGTCGAACAGAGATCAATGTTCTGCTCTCTAAATTAATGAGGCTAATGTTGATGTGACAGCCTCGTCACCGGAGATCTGTGGGGAATAGGACTGATTCCAACGGGCGTGAAGGGAGACGTGGAACATGGTACAAGCGTATTAAATTACAGCGGACAGCGGGCGTGCGCACACAAACACACACAATTAGAAAATGCTTCATACGCACATAGAGCTTGAACACAAAAAATGATTGATGAATATTTTAATTTGACCAATTCATATCGCTCACCAATAAAGTTATTATTTTCATTATAAAACATACTGTTGAAAGTGAACAAAAAATAAAGCTGCTTACTAAATATCAACAAATTCAAGGGGGGGAAAGCGGAAATATACAATAGAAAATTACCATTTTCCAGTGTAGAAAGATTATGTTGGAAGGTTAAAACAAACAATTCACAACTCGATGCGTCTCAAATATAATTAAGAACTCATAACGGATGAAACACAAGCACACGCGGAACCCGCGCGCTGCAACATCTGCAGTCTCTTTGAGGGGAGACACGTGCTGATTATTTTAAGGAAAGTGAAGCATGTATTCAACACAAGTCATAAAATGTAAGCAGTGCTCGAAGTTATCTTTCAGACAAGATCTTCCTAATGAAGACTGTCCGTTGCATCATTTGTTCACAAAGACGTACACATTACACACATGAAAAAAAACAGCCAATTCGGCAACGGAGCACTGCTGGATGTGGGGGAAGTTGTGGCTTCTTCTGTGGATTTTTCGTGGATTTTTTTTTTTTTTGAGAGATCTGTTACAACTCATGGTTGGGAGAGCCAAAAGCCAAAAATGCTCCATTTGGCTCTTTGGTATTTGGTGTTGAAAATGGCAGAAACACATATTCATAAAGTACAACATTAACAACATCATAATTTCAGAAAATTACATTTTACCCTTGTATAGGAGCGTTTTCTTTTTTCCCTCCTTTGCTTCTGATTGCCCTTTCTGTCCTCCAAATCAAACTAGACAGTCGAGGTTTGATTGCAATTAGAAACAACTTAGAAAAAACTTTTTAAAAAAGCAAACAAACAAGAAACATCTACAGTCATTTGGCTGGGGGGATAGTTTGGGTTCCTCTGGCAACTTTTCGCAGGTGTCAAACAATCTTCCAGCTGCTGACTTGATTTCCACCTGACGAAGCGGATTCCTTTTTACTGACAGCTGCGCAGAAGCTCAGTGACTCATTTATTCATTTCATCATTAATTTTTCTGCTCCAGTGAGGCACCATTCTAGCCTTTGATTAGTCTTCCTTTAAAAAAACGTATTGAAAGATGATGCTTCATATGGAATCAAAATATGGAAACCCACTTTAAATTATACACAGCTGTGTTAGCAGAGTGGTCAGAGCCACTTGTTCAATGCATTTCATAATGATTCATTGCTCAGTTTACACTTTTTAAAGCCTCTTGAATTTGTACAGTCTTTTGCCTGTGTTTAAAACAATGCCACGTTGTCCTCATGGAGACAATAAGCTATTATAGTCTATACAATAAGCTCCCATGTTGGTTATAACCATCCATTCGTGCCCATGAGTCTTCTTCCAAGGCTCTGCTATTCACCATAGGACTACATTTCCACAACCATCGGTGTCAGTATTTGTGGAGTGATGAAGCATGACGGAATGCAGCAAAGCGGATGACCAAACCACAGGTCCCAAAAAAAGACATTATAAAATCTTAAGAAAAAGAAAAAGACAGTATTATCTCCTCTTTGTCTTGGTCAGTGGTTGCCCTTGTTAGCATGGAGGACCATTTTAAATGTATCCGTGAATGTGAATTATGGGAGTAGGATCCCGTTGGGCTCTCTCTGCATTTGTCTCTCTCCTGTATCGCTGTTTCAATGTGGTTTGCTGCACCATCCAAAGCAGTTCCTTTGTGGGGTTAATGGATGGTAGGCACATCTCCCAGCCAGGCACCAGGTAGGGGGCGTGGGCACGTATACTCATTCTGCAAGGTGAAAAAAAAGACAATAAAGTTAAAACCATTTAATAGCTGGTCTGTGCCAGTTGCAGAGGTGGTGGTTACAATGTAAAGTTAATTACGGTGCCCAGTGATTTGATAACGGTACAATGGGGCTGTGACAGTGCCAGCAAAGCAAATTAGGGTAAGCAATTAAGCAGATGATGAAATCCCATGTGCTTAGATAGCTTAGAAGGCTGAGGTGGAGTGACTTGCCTAATGTCTTACAGAAATTAAATGAAAGCCCAGCACAGAGCGCTAACAAGTGTTCATTTAGAAAAATGTCAATTTAAGCTGAAATAATTAAATAAAAACAGGTGTTCAATTGAGCCTACTCACCTGAACATTTTGTCACATTATGTCACATTGTTTCCAACAGATATTTTAATTACCCTCTAGTCAAGCATCGATCGGCATCTTAACAATGGCTCCAATACCAAATCTAACTATTTCAGTGTATGTAAGTTAATTACACAAAAATTAATAACATTAATGATGGCTGCATTGCATTTAGGAGAGCCAGTTCCAGGGCTCAGGTATTGTGTATGCTCACTCAAAGACATAGCTTACTGGGAGACTTAATGGGATGGAGCCATCATTAATGTTATTACCATAGCCTGTAAATAAAGATGGACGACATGACAGCTCCCCAAAAGTGAAAAGTGAAGCCAATACACATCGATCGCTCCCTGGTGGCTGGCTACAGTATAGGTCATAAACCCTGCCCCCTCCATGTTAGCGGATGGGACATGGGCCAAACTAAAAAATCAAAGTACAAATTTTCCCATGGTCCGGGCCCTCGATGCGGATCGCTACTTTTATATTTTGCCTTCATTTTGGCTTCATGAAGAATCATGGAAGCAACCACTGACAATGCAGACATACCATATAAGTGATGAACAAAACATGTTAAGTTTCAATACATTTTCAAAAATACATGTTTCCATTTTCAGTTTATTCCCAATGTAATGTATGGTTAGAATTCTATACTCTATTTGTTTGAAATAACCAGGCTCGTTTCTATCACACAGCATATTTGTATAACTAGAAGAGTAAGTTAGAAATCATGACGAATGAAGTGAATGATTCGGGACCTTTAAATGTCAGCGCTTTCCCACAGGTCAACTTGAGCTAGTTGCGAATTAGTAAGAGATTTTGACATTTTACTCTCATTTAAGCACCACAAGCTTTGAATTGATCTCCACGCTGAAAGAGGCAGAGGCACACTGAGCCCACATATCCAAGTTTTCCTCTGAGCATTTGTGCTCCGAATCCCTCTACTTTACAACTTAACCTTTTGAAAGAGCCTATTTGCGACTTTGCTACAGGTAAATCCACATTGCCTTAATAACACAAATGCTGTGAGTTTTGCCAGGCTAAGCAATTTCTAAAGCTTTCAGAATCGGCTCGAAATTATCCCAGCTCAACTTTTTGCTGCTCAAGCTGAGATTGTTGTCAGCGTGAAGCAGATCCATGTAACACAGGGCTCAGACGAGTATGCCCTGAGCAGAATTTTATTCAAACGTTATCAAACAGGCTGATAAGTCTTCACTCAACTCTTTATCTACCTCTCAGGTGGATGTGAGTGAAGTGAAGGCGGCTGCACAAATTGTCATACCTCAGACAATTTCAACATGAGCACAAAGACAGAAACAAACTCGCAGCAAAAGCTCAGGCTGCGCTGTGAACACACGCACATTAACACGAACTCTGAAGCAAGCAACACAGACACAAAAGCTGAGGTGTGCAACCCTCTTGAACAGGCAGACACACACCTAAACAGAAATCTTGAGGTGGTGGAAGAAAAAATAGCACAACGATGAAAGGAGTACATCATCTACCCAATTAATTTTTGTCATTACACAGTATAATCAGTATTATAGGTACGTTTTTCCCCATTGCAACTGATAATGGAGCATGAGCTGGCATTGACACCTTGTTTATCCGGTATAACTATGGAAATAAGAGAAGATAAACGAAATCCATGATGACGTAAGAAAAACGTAGCAAGTTGTACAAATATATGAATTGTGTACATATATTTGTGTAGTCTCATTTGGCATTTGGTCTCAATCCATGACAAGTTATCCAACATTCTGCTTGTTATAGTTTTGGCTCAAAATGTTTATTTTTACACTTTGCTTTGTAGAATCTGAATCAATCCAGTGTGCAGTCAAAAGCCGTGACATGGCAGCAATTTGAAAGTAATTACAGTCACATCTCTTACACGTGAATTCAAGAGATCATCTTCACATAGTTGTCGCAGGGGCCAACTGTCGTGTGACTCATTATGCTTTATTTGATGGTAAAAGCCCACAATTTTCGCAACAAGAGCAAAACGTTAATCTGTCATTTTACGTTATTGTCTTGTTTGTTGTTTTTCTGTAGTTTTGTTGCTGTCATAATGTATGATCTAGTTTTTTCAGCGCAGCTCAAATGTTTGCTTCATGGACACAGACATCTGAGCTGTTATTTGTGAAAACTCATTATGCTCCTTCAACATGATTTTCTTAAAGTGTTTGGTTAAATGAGGATTGTAATTCACTCTGCTGCTCACACTTGCATTGCAAACAGCCAATAGTCGTTTGATGGCTTTCAGACACAAGTTGGAGACAGTGCTTTTTACATCACTTTGCATGAAAGGACAGGATGGCTTTAGATGTTTTTTTCCCCAGGCTCCACCAGTCCTTATTACTTCTGCTGCCGGGATTCAAGACTGACTGCTTACTTCCTTTATGGCGACAAGGAAGACATTCTGCTGCACAGCCATGAGGAGGTTTTGTCCTCTGTCACCAGGGACATGGCTTCACTTCTGTACTCTCTGAGAAGCTGAACTTTCCAGAAGTAGAAAGGGAACTAAAATTTGTTGCTGCTGGTTCTTCTGCATTGTTTTCCGGGACAACTGGGCAGCACTAGTGGCCTTTCACAGCACAGAGCAACAATATTAACATATCTGAAGGACCAATCGTCCTTCTCCACCTGCCTGTGGCAGCCTCTGAAAATGCTGCTACTACTTCCATGAAAACAGCACAACAGTAGGGGAGTACTTCATCTCTAATAGCAAGGCCAAGGTAGCTTACTCGTCCTTCCTTCCCACAAATGCAGGATGGCAGCATGTGGTAGAAGTCTAGCTGTTGGCTATTAATACTGTTCAAGATCTCAGAGAACCTATGTAACTGGGCCACAAGGAATCTCCTCTGCCTCAGAGCACATCACATTTCAGGCAGCAAAACGCCGGGGCTAATGTGATGTCCAGAGACAAGCCAATAGCTGTCAAGATACAGCCTGAAACTTTTAGTCTGATTTAGAATTTTGCAGAGAGAAAGAGGATTTGTTTACCTCAAGGACCCACTGTCCTGTGGATCTCGTGCCATCCCCATAACAATCTACCCTTGGGAGTGTTGTGTTTGCACATGTACGCACTATAGCAAAAAAGGCTCCTCTATGCCTTTCTTATCCCTGCATGAGCTTCAAGCCAGTGGTGATCCTGGTGGTTTCAGACAGGACAACTTCCCCTTGATAGACAAAGATTACTTAGCCAGCACCCTGGTCAGTCCCCTAACACATTGTCACAGTGGATAAATGACATGCATAGTGGGATGTGAAATCCTGGGAGGGACTGGCTTGTGAGTCTAGAACTGTCCCCTGTAGTGGTGTGCATTGTGAAAAACAGGTACGTAGAGACAACATGGAAAGCTTAATGATTCCTGATGCTTTATGATGGCTACAAGGTTTTAATCAATGTACATTGAAGGTTCTCATACAACCTATAAACCGTTGTGGATGATATTAGTGGTAAGAGCACCCACTAATCTAAACCAGACTCTGCCTTGATAGCATTCAAATTAATTTTGGTGCGAGCTGTTATTGCAATGGTATATTATACACTACACAAGCTGTGGGTTTGGCCATGTTTTTGAGTTTTTGTTTAGAAAAATGTTACAATGGACACATTTGACGATGAAATGATTATTGAAAATACCTTTTTACTGCGGTGGCATTCAGCGGTGTCCTCTTCATTATTTGATATTTCTGCAGCTAGACATTCTGAACAGAGTTTGTGGTCTTTTTGTTTTTTTCTTTTGGGACAGAATCTGATTAACTAGAAGTAGAAGTTGTTTTTCATGAATATTCATTATGGATATAATGTCATATTTGGAGAGAGGTTGGCTTGTTACTAGAGCTGAACAATAAATTGAAATATTATCGAAATTGCAATATGGCCAAGTACAATATTCAAATCGCAGGAGCTGCAATTTTTTGATAAAGGTGAAATGGATCACAACATGCATAAATGAGGCGTTGTGGTGCTACAGAGATGCCCTGGCCTACAAATCCTATTCTCCAGATGTAAGGGAATAGCTTGTTTGGTACAGACCCCAGCAAAAATCACATCATCATTTTTACATTTTTTTTCAGTGAAAATGAAATGCAAATATTACCATTCCCACTAAAATTGAGACACGTATCGCAATTACAATATCTCTCAAAATAATTGCAATATGTTTTTTGTTTTTTTTGCATATCGTTCAGCCCTACTCGTTACTTGTTAAGTCTTTAGCTGGTTTCTGTCCTCATCAAAACTAAATAAAGTGAAGTGAAACAATAAAAAAACCGGACAGGTTGATTAAGGAGATTTTATGCTTCTGCTTCTCAAAAAAAATCCAGGTATGTTTTTGGTGAATATCTGTGAAAACTGATAATAATGAGCCTATACATGTGACTAAGTTGTGCTGTAATTGAAAGGCGCATAATTATAAATGCTGTTCCCCTGCTATGTAGGCATTCCAAAGGGAAAACTGACCACTTCTAAGACAAAGTTCAGCTCTTTTCAAGAACACAGGTTACATGTCCAGAACTGTCCTGTACTTTCATCCACCCCCTCTAACGCCTTTATGTGTTTTTAATTAGGATACTAATTAGCAGGATACAGACATGATGTAATTAGTTTGCTTTCAGTCAGGACAGCTAGAAGTAACGCAGACATATGCCAGCCACTCTCAAAGGGATCACAAGCCTCTTACTCCACTCAGGGCTCCAATTACCCTGTTCTATCTCCCCACCCCGTTGCCTGCATGTTCGTGTGAAGTTGCATGTTCCCTTCTTTCCCTAAAGACCATGAAAAGAGAGGCGGACAATTGGAAGTAGACTGAATGTGTCAATTCTTTGTGAATAGTGAAGTTAATGAGACAATTAAAATACTGTGTGAACTGCTATTTTGGTCTGGAAAACATAACGAGGTCTATGCATGAACACAGCTGCTATTTGTATTCTTGTAAATGCAAACATATATAGTGTCTACTTGCATGACTTTGTTAGGGTGTTTCCGCACCTAACCTGTGTGGTTCAGTTAAAACGAACCATGGTGCATTTGCCCGGTTAGTGCGGTTCGTTAGGGCAGATGTGAACACAGTAATCGCACTCGGGTGTGGACCAAAACAACCGCAAACTGAGAACCTTTAGAGGAGGTGGTCTCCGTCTGGTTCCAAATGAACTCTGGAGAAGTTTGTTTGTGGTGGGAACATGATCCGACATTGGTCCGACCCAACTACGCGGTATACTCCACAAGCTCTGCAAGCTCCGAGCTACTCCGAGCTAAACGGCTCCTGTAGCCAGGGGTGCTTTGTATTTTGGGATGTGGCAGAGCACACAAACTGTTTCTAGTAGTAGCAGCAAGCCGGAGAACAAACCAGCAATGTTTCTCTCACATAAATATACACTAGTTCAGAACACGGGACCTTCTTCCTGTATTTAATTTGCTCCCGCCCCAGAGACATCTGAACAGTAAGCAGAGTGAACATTCTCACGTGGTTTGTAGTGATGCATTTTAGTTCGCTTGGACTTTTCTCTGTATGAAAAGAAACTGAACCAAGGGGAAAACGCTCTTACTTACACTTCCTCATAAGCTCTCGCTCTCTCTCTCTCTTTCTGATGCACAATAGACTCAATCCTCAGATTAATCAAGACCAAGTGATATTTGTGCTTTATCTACTGTATATTGCAGTGTTGATTCATCTTTGTTTGATGTTTCAGTAGCTGGTAAAACATGACAGTACCTAAGCCGCTGTGAACAAAGGTGTCTGTAAACGTCTGTAGAAGGTGCCTTGGAGTAATTGGGGTCCTCTCTTTGATACAAGACAGTGGAAATAAAAGGTAAATTGGCATTGTCTCCATTGGCAACTTATGTCATCTTTTTCTCATATCAAGTATGGTGTGCCTCAAGGGTCAATTCTTGGACCAATTTTGTTCTCCTTATATATGTTCCCCTTGGGTGATGTCATCTGTAGACATGGTATTTCTTTCCATTGTTATGCGGATGACACACAGCTGTAACTCCCTGTCAAGCCCACTGATGTCAGCATGCTGAGTTCTTTACAAGACTGCCTGATTGATATAAAGAACTGGATGTCGATAAACTTTTTCAGCTTAATTCTAAGAAAACAGAAATCCTTGTTACTGGGTCCCAGCATATCACAAAACAAATACTATCATCTACTGGTTACCTGTCACAACATATCAAGCCTGTTGCAAGAAATCTCGGTGTCCTGTTTGATAGTAATTTATGTTTTGAGCAACACATCACAAAGCTTGTCCAATCATGTTTTTATCACCTCAGAAATATTGCAAAAATAAGATCAATTTTCAATTTTAGAAATGCACAAACTATTGTACATGCTTTTATCTCCTCACGCCTTGATTATTGCAACAGCCTCTTCTCTTGTTTTAACCAAAATACTTTGGAACGACTACAGACTGTACAGAACTTAGAACCAGAACCAAGAAGCACGATCACATTACACCTGTTTTAGCCTCCTTACATTGGCTCCCTGTTTGTTTTAGGATTGATTTTAAGATCTTATTGATTACTTTTAAGGCTCTTCATGAACTGGCTCCAGACTATATTTTAGACCTTTTAATCCCTTATGAACCTGTACGTGCCTTGAGATCCTCAGGCAGTGGTCTTCTGTCTTACCCAGAGTCTAGGCTGAAGACTAAAGGGGACAGAGCTTTTGCCACCAGGGCCCCAAGAATCTGGAATGACCTGCCTGAGGACATAAGGATGTCTGAGTCAGTGTCTTCTTTTAAGTCTCTTCTAAAAACGTACTTTTATTGAAAAGCATATCCTGATTTTATCTGACTTGTATGTTTTTACTTGTATTTATTTACCCATTATTTAAATTTTGCCCTTCATGTATTTTATGTTCCACTTTGCTTTTTCATGTCATTTTTCTCTATGTGAAGCACTTTGTACTTGTTTTGATAAGTGTTCTATAAATAAAGTTTTTTATTATTATTATTATTATTATACATTAATGAACTTCCTGCTAATGGTCTGACAAAAAGCCATTCATTAAAGGCTTCTAATTTGATACATGATACATGTATCATTCAATACATGTATCATGGGAAAATTCAATTATCTTAATTGTCTTTTTTTAAATCTAACTTGTGGCTCTCATTTGTTGTTTCCACAAACACCTGGGAGGATATGTCATGTCTAATATAAATGAAAATGTAGAGAATGATACATACAGTATAGTGCACAAACTATTTGTTGTTGTTGAAATGCATCCCCATCGTGTTTAAAATACATAAATATGTCCCCATATTAATATTAGTGCTGAGAGCATGAATGTATGGATATATAAATCTTGACAGCAAGTGCAGTATTTTGCCTCCAGCCATGCTTTATGACTTGAAAATGCAAACTTTGTAATGGACGCATTCACAGATTTTCCAGATACCAATAAAAGAAAACACATGGTAAGCAAAATGTATGCCACAAATACATCATTACAATCTGCCTGCCTGTGATCTCTGAATGTACAGGAGACAGAGGCTGGACACTAGTCACTAGAAATGGTGTCTTATTGATTCACATCCCGTTTGATTGGCTTGTAAAAGGGTGAACACTGCATTGTAATAACCTCATCACCTAATTCAAACTATAAGAACAGCTACAACAGTACCAGCCAGTCATGATGGAGTCCTAGCAATGAGTATAATTTTGTGCAGCTCAAAGTACTATTTATTTTTCAATTGCTATTATGAAGATGTCTGTGTATTGGGTGACTACAGTCTCTGAGAGAAAAGGAAATAAGCTCAATGGAGCAGGGCAATTCTGGTATTTTTAAACCTGAGCATTATTGTTACATATTTTGGGGTCTAAATGACTAATAGGTACAAAAAGTTTTGGAATTGGTCTAGTAGATCACCTCAGCTGGCAGCCATGAAACCAGAAAGTCTCACGCAAGGAAAAGTCTCGCTCTGAAATCTTGCGAAAGGCGAGTTGTTGCAGGAAGACGGTGTTTCTGGTTAAACAAAAACTCTTTAACAAAAAGGTCTATCTCTGCAGGGACCCTTTCCATAATGTTGTCAGACACTTCAAATAACAGTCTGAGCCTGTCAGTGGCAAAAACAAGCACTTTTAGTGGACGTACTTTGATGGGCGCAGTTGTCCACAAGGATTACGTTGCAGCCATTTCAGTCCGTTTTGCGTCTGCTGGCTGAGGCGATCTACTGGACCAATTCCAAACCTTTTTGTACCTATTAGTCATTTAGACCCCAAAATATGTTAAAAAAAAATAGAGCCCAGGTTTAAATATACTGCAATTACCCTTTAAGTGTGTTTTACTCTCTATACTATCCCTGTCTCTAACAACACAAAATGTATTTCATTCGAAGCAAGGATATAGTGACCCACGTGTAAGTGGGCCAGTGAGAGTAAGCTTCTCGAAAATAACATGATTTGAAGTTGAACAGAGAGTGATTTTATGTGTGTATGCATAAAGCAAGAGATGCAGACCGTGGTCTAAATGGAGAGCTCAAAGATCACCCTGAGGAAATCTGATCCAGAGTGTTGTGGCTGCGATCAAACTGAGCACGTCCCTGATGAAACGCCTCGGTGTGTGCGCATATCTATGTAAGTGCATGCACATGCACGCTCGTCTGTGCTTGAACGCTATGATTTATGATGATTGTGAGTTATGCAGGTGATGGATGACCACATTAGGACGAGCAGGTTTCCCCCCCAAGTCTCTCTCTGTGTATATCATGTGGTGCATGCACAATAAATTCTATTTCACACGTCTGGAACAAAAATACATAAATAAAATCTTATAAATGAAAAAAATAAAGCAAGAAATAATTTCTTCCCCTTGTTAGGATACATGTATCATCCAAGGGATTATACCCATAGAGCTACGTTCTGCTAGTGTAATGGAGGATGTGGGCACAGCGTCATCCATTACATATGTCATCCACATAGCACCATGCACACAACAAACTGTCGTGTCATCAAATTAAAACTCTTTTTCAGAATGTTTTTTTTGTTGTTGTTTTGGGGGGTTGCATAAATTATCTTTTGAGCTTTCTCTTGTTATAAATGTGATAAAAATAATAGTTCCTGTGCCTTAGAATTTCTGCTGCTTGTGTTGCTAAGCAACATGTCGCCCTTCTAAACATGAAAGCGCTGATACCAACTTGACGAGTATATGACTGTGCTCGGATTACAGGTTTTTTTAAAGTATTGACCAATTTTAAAATGGGTTTCACCACACAAAGCTTCTGGAATCACGAATAGACTTTGACGACAAGAATACAGAATAGTGTTGCGTCACGGACAACAGAATTATTAAGAGGATCTTTCCAACCAAGATATGCATCACCTAACTTTCCCTTTCTAACTCGCACAGGCTCACCTCACTCCCTCTTTCTCCACCTCTCCCATTATAGCACACACACACGAACACACAGTTTAGCTCTCTCTCTCGCTCTCTCTTTCTCTCTCACACTCGAACTTGTGAACTCTCCCCATCTCTTCATTATCTGTGCAGGTAAAGACATGTTAGCCTCAGCAGTTTTGGCCACAATTCCCTTTGCTTGTCCCTTACAGTTGTCCTTCAAACCTGCAGGACATCTATGGAAAAAAACTTACTTAGTTGAGATCAGCAATGACACACTTATTACTTATCAGTTTAATTTTCCATTAAAAACAGCAACAACAATAAAAAAATAAAATAAAATACAAAATTTGAAAAAGCAAAACTGTTTTTTTGGCAGAGAAGTAAAATTTAAGTTGGTCTATTGGTCTATTTTGTCAATTTTCTACCATTTTGGATTATTTGAAAGAAAAATCAAAGCATTGTTCATTTCTTCTCAAGTCATGCAGAGACCCGCTCAGTTTCACAAGTCCAACACGGACAGATTAATTTGTCAGGCCATCAGGATGGTGAACTGTGTCCTCTGTATATCCTCTGCCATGTCTGGCACATTGTCCTCTGTGAATCTATTGCATCGCACATTTGCACTCCATCGTGTTATCTCAAATTTTCTCCTTTATATTTCTTTTCCTTTTCTTAGTTTACACACTAGTGTTTTAGCACAGCCTCAAGAGTATGCTACCTTGCATTTCACTACACACATTGTTTGTCTATGTGACAAACCTTTGAATCCTTGAATTCAAAGGTTGATTTAGTAACTTTTCTGGAAATTCAATTACAAACCAGTTAAAATAATTGGTTGGGAATGTCTGTTTTGGCTGATCCAGTGAATATTATACCTGAAAAATCATAGTACTAGATCCGTTACTCCAATGAAGCAGTCCTGCTCAGTGATTTTCAACAATGCACACAATGGCTTCCACACATACTGCAAGGACAGCTTAGTTGCTAGATACGCTATCTTCTGTTGGCATATATCATCATATTACCCAGTCCTACTGTGCACTGTGTACTACTATAAGACTCTGTCTGTGTTCAAATCCAAATCTCCCTCTTTTCTCACATGTCTTCTGGGACCCTGTTGAAAACTGACCAACACAGGGGTTCTGCTTTTCGTCATGTCGGCTCCCAGCAGATCTTCTTGCCTCAGCTCAGGACATTCCCCCAGCTCTTCTCTGCAACTGACACTCAGCTTCTGCAATGGGGGTTCCTACGCTTGTTTTGATAAAAATGAGTTTGTCCATCCTCAAGGCCAGCTCAGTTGTATTTGGGAATAGTGAGTCGCATCTGAGTAACATGTAAAAATGATCGATATGCTGTGATTACTCTAGAAAGGTGCCAAAAATCTGAAGGAAATTTAATTTGATTGACTTTTGCTTTTACATGGGAAATGAAACTGAAGTGTTTGATGGACTGTAATGACTTCCTGTACGAAATAACCCAATAATAACTAATTGAGGAAAGAGAGAGAGAGAGAGAGAATTCATGTGTATTATTTCTGTGGTCAGAGACAGTTCAATTAATCAACATTTTATGAGCATGAATAAGTCATTACCATAGCCACACGGGGGAACCGACTCTCTGGTTTGCGATTTCATATAGTATAGTGCAAAAATGTCTTCTCAGCTTACAAAACATCTTTAATGCCAATAATGCGGGAAAATCTTTCCTTCAGACAGAAAACATCTTATATGGAATCAGAATCTGCACTTGTTGACTTAATGAAATTCATTTCAGGCCTGTCTTGATGCAATACAATGCATTTTAATATGATTAAGTATGCTAGAATTGTTGTAAACACTTTTATTATTCCATTATTTCTACTAGACAGCATTTTGGCCACTGGTTACAGGAGGGTTTTTTGGCATCAGTAAGAGACAAAGATGTAAATTAAAATGGACTCAATGTAATGATCATGATAAAAAAACTTTTTAGATGATTAATTACTTTCTGTCTGGACTGATATTGGCACGATCTCATTTTATTAGAGGCAAAATAGAAATCAGTCAACTCAAATGAAGCCTTTCAAACAGGCCATTGTTTATTCACAATGCAATGCTGCTGTAGTTTATATACTGTATATGTAGGGTCTTTACTAATTGATTTTGACCGTGCAGAGCTGTTGGTGAGTGGAAGATAGCTTTTTGATGGCAGTGTTACAGCTGGCTGGAGATAAGGTGAAGTCCAGGAGTTGTGTACCCGGTTAATTGTGATTTAACATGATTGTGCTCCTTAACTGATGTCAAATACCATTATGTTTACTGTAGCTGTGATTAAAAATTCATTATGACATTTTAAAATTAGCGAGTATGTTCCACTGTGTGGTGTACTATTTGGTCAAAGCTAATTACTTTTAATCACCCAGTTCCTCAGTGTCAGCTGTACAGATTCGGCGGCTTTTAGAAAACATTTGACTTTGTATTTCAAGGGAGAAGATTTGAGGTTATGGTTTAAGCAGCTTTAAAGCAGGTAAAAATTATGGTTAAGGTGAGGGAACCAAAGAACTTTGGTTAAACTAAGGATTAATTAGTTGACTTTTACAGGACTGGAAATTAGCCCATATCATGAGTGTCATTAGTCTCTAAATCCATTTTTACCACCTATGTTTTGTCAATCACTTATAAAGCACTTTAAATTTCATTTGATTTGTTTGAAAGATTCTATATAAATAAATTTTGACTGATTGAGTGACCCATTTACACTTAGTCATTTTATGTGTCTTGTGCGGATTGGATAGATCTCCAAAAAAGCTACAGTTCAATGCACCCAAGAAGCATTCGCTATGGATTGAAATCCAGTTAGGTGGTTTGACTCTAGCCAGATGTAAATGCATCAGTCTCTCCTAGACATATAAGTAAGCTTTACTCCTCCCAACTACATCAAGCGGTCTATGGAAATAGTCCCCAGCAGGGTCTGTCCCCTGGGATAACAGTAGCTGAAGTTATGCTGAAAGTATACTAAAATTAGTCTTAAGTCAACAGAAAAAAAGGCTCCAGCAAGTTACACACACAATCACACAGAAGGTGCACTTCTGTTGTAGTGTTTATCTGATGCCTGATCAGTGCAACCACATAATGATCTTTGTGGGTGAGAGAGTATTGATCTGTATATGTGAGGGTGTGGCATGAGTGAGAGCACGTGAAGATGATCAAACCTTTGTCTCACTTGTAGTTCATGAATGCGATTCATCAATGTCTTTGTGTTAGTCTATGAATAGTTGTTCGCTAAAATGTTATTGTTGTAACTAAACTGCTGAAGTGCAGATGTTATTCTTTGTTGGGTAGTTTTGGTGGTTACCAGACAGTTTCATGTGCATTACCACCACCTCTGGACTGGAGTAGACTGGAGTGATTTGCATGTATCCTGGGAAAACCAAGACGGATTGCACTTATCATGTTTGTGACCTGGCCAACAGAGACGCATGCATGTGGCTCAGTGTAAATGAAAATGTATTAAATCTATTCTGTGTTTAATCCCCAATCCGGCCAACATGTCAAATTTGTGCCTATTCGCACCACTATTTCAGTTCCAAATAACAACCTCTGTAGCTACTTGTCTCATTCATGTTATTCTTGCACCCTGGAAAAAAAAATCTCACAAATTGTGCACAGGGCATTTGCATTTGAAGACAATGGTGCAAATTATATGAAATCACAGGAGACCAGGCTCAGAGTGAATGGTGCCTCATGCAGTTGTGTTTTTGGTACTTGTTGAAAGAGAGGGAAGCGTTACTCATACACTTTCCCACCCCCGGATCTGAAACCGCTCTGACCTTCTGATCAAAAGGCTGTTTGTCAAAATTTCTATTGGTTTGATAAGGATCAGGGTTGGATTGTATCAGTTATTTCATGAAACTGTCTCCCTATTTGATTATAGGTAATTTTTATCTCAGTGCAAAAATAGATGTGTCAGTTTTAATGTTTTGTGTAACTGTGAGGGCCTAGTGTTCATGATCCCTCATTAGTTTCCCGGCTTGGATAAGAGGGGATAAAACATGACATCACAAATCTCACATTATACAAAATTAGATGTCTCTAAGGGTTGGTTGAGACATACTACGGAAATTTAAATGCGTCCAAATATAACAGGACTCTGGATTAGCGCTCCTATTAATCCAACAAAACATGTTTTGTATTTAGGCTACTGGGCCTCTAGTTTCTAGTTTTCTGGCCAAGGGGACAAGCATGTTTAATTAAGTTTTTATTTTTATAATTTTGTTTAGCTTAATTAATTAATTTTGCTTCATTTTGGGCAGAACCCTTCCATGCTGAAGCAGTGCCAGTAACAGAAATGTGTTTTGCTGTGTTTAATGTCTTTGGACACCAGTGAAAACTACAAGGCATTTGATTGTTGTCTTCATATCCTTTTGTTAAAAGTTCTTCACATATTCCAAATCAGCTGTGACTCTCTGATATAATAGGACTTAATCTTGAAGAACTGCCAAATAGCTGCAGGAGACATCTTTTTAATTTCCCTCCCCCTTCCCACTGGAGTGCCTGTTGACACTTGCCAGGGGGTGCAATTGTACAATTAGCACTCCTACTGGAACTACTAGTGACAGTGTCATACTCAACTGTTAATAAATAGCAGGCGTAATGTGACATTTAACAGAAAATGGAATGCAAATGATATCATGATCCTGAATGCGATACCTTGAACTTTTCAAGCGCCCTGTTATAAAAACACTATAAGTATGCCAACCGGATCAATCCCAAGTTATTACAATAAAAACCCTAAAACTGTAAAGTCATGTTAACCAAAAAAAAAAAAAAATACAATTACAATGGCCACACTGGCTTACTGTTCCCTATTTAAAAAAACATAAAAAGGAAACGCACCAAATCCTCGATGAACTGCAACAACTTAAAATGCATAAATAGATAAAAAACATTATAGCATAACATGTAATAAGAGTATTTCTGCACACAAGTTTCAGCAGTACATTGTCTTCCTTCCCACAGTAGATCCGCAATTACAACCTCAGACTTGCCATTTAAGTGGTGAGCTCCTGTGTGGTGTTGTGTTAGCATGTGCACACCATGCGTAGAGTAACAGGCTGTAAAGTTCATGAGGGGTAACCTCTTAAAGGCTTTCTCACGTCATTAGTTTTTACAAGAACTGATTAAAGGAGAGGGGGATCAATTTGGCGAAATTATGTGAAAGAGGAAAAAAACATATTTATCCAGCAGCTCATGCAAAAAGGCTAATAAACTGTGGCAAAATAACCAGGGCTAGATAATACTGCTTATTTGGTGACATCAAGTCCAAACCAAGAACTGACACATCACAGAAACACTGAATATGGCGCAGTTTTGTAGAAGTCATCAGAAATGTAGCCAACATCACTCACTTCTCATACTGTACATAGCATAGTCACATACTGACATATCATAGCTGCTTTAGATTTGGTATATTGTTTTGTTTATTTTGTATATATCACAGTTGCATTCCTTCTTTCTATCACTACCCCACTGGTCTATTATTCATTCTGTATATTTTGTTCATCTCTGTATATTCTGTATATCTCTCTCTATGCACTTTTGCTACTGTGTGGTTAGATGTTAAACTGTATTTCTTGCTGTGTACAATGTCAATAAAGTTGAATTTAATCTAATATCGGTATGGTTGCACTTAATTTTAACCCTGTCTATTTAGCATTTATAAGCAGTATATAAACAATTAATAAATGGTCAATAACAGACTTTTAAACACTACAGTGCACTTGTAAACCAATATAAGGACAGGACATTTTTAGCATTCACAACTGGGGTGTCAACAGTTAATGAATGCTTGATAACACAAATAACACTGTTGTAATTATTTATACTTTACATGTGTACAAGCAGTTAAGAAATACTTTATAAGCCAATACACAAATATCATGTCATTTTCATTATAAAGAATTATAACAATTACAGGTTAAACTCTAACCTGTATGGATTTGTGCATAATAATTAATTGACTGTTTATTACGCACTATAAAATTGTACTGTGCTATTATAAGGAAATGTCCTTACATCTGCTTACAACTACACTATAGTGTGTCATAGTGTGTTATAAACTATTAATTGTTTATATGGTTTATATAAAGTGTTACCAGTATACCATAATACTACTAGTAACCCAATTATTGAATGATCCAAATAAAATGTGATGACATATGTAATAACATATCTGAACAAAGGAATTAAATTTTCATTTGGCATAATATGACCTGGCCTGGTCATACAATGTATTGTATTACAGTGTGTATGACAATGTGGTGGTATGATGCAGTGCTGCAACTATTATTTTCATTATTGATTCATCTGTTGATTATTATTTCCATCCCTAGGTGACGTCTTCAGATTGCTTGTTTAGTCCACCCAACAGCCCAGAATCCAAAGATATTCTGCACTGGTACACGTTTGATATTAACCTTACAATCAGATTGTGTCAATTGTGGTTTCACTTCACTTCATTTTTCAATCTGACCTTTTATTCACGTTAGCCGCTTTCTGTGTAGGAGGAGTTGTTATTTTGCCCTAACCAATCAGTAGCAAGTGTATGTGTATCTGTCCCGCCTACATCATTTCGCCTACAAGTTGCAGTAGTGGTTGGAGCAGTTAACTTAACATTTCTTATGTTGTTGAAGAAATATCCTGATTTACGAGTTGTTAATTATGTAAGGCAACTTTTGTGAGACTCACAGACTGTTCATCAATCTGCGGATGATAATCAGGTTGTTTTCGTGTACACTAAATACAAAAAACGTGATCTAGCTGATGGTCAGAACTTTAGAAGAGAAAACAAAACTTTCTCTCTTTCATTTTTTCCCTCTGTTATAATGGCATACAATATAAACTTTTCAAACTAATAGGGGTCACTCTGAGTAGAAAAGCTTAAAGTTTAGGCAGCATTGCTCTGTTGTACAAAAAGGAGTCGCCTCCATGGGTGACTGTGGCTGCTGCCTGATTCTAGGAAACAAATATTGTGCCTATAGGGCACCATTCAAAAATATGTGATCTCCACAAATTTCTCTGCTGCCTTCTGAAAACCACACTTTAATAATTCAAACATTTGCAGAGAAAGAGCCAGAGCCTTGTGAAATTAAAATTCATGTGACAAGTGGAAAAAAAATCATACTGCAAACACATTATGTTTTCAGCAAGCTACTTACAGCAAAAAGATCAAGACAAGACAAGGCCATAAAATATAGACAGTGTTGTACAACAGTTGCAGTAATATGATTCTGATTACACTGGTAACTTCCAATGAAGCACAAATCCAAACGATCCATATTGTGGCACAAAGCAGGTAGAGAAGGACAAGCAAAATAATGTCTGTCCTTGCAGAAATGCTGAAGGTCTTTGATACCAATACCTTGTTCTGGCTGCACATGTTTTTTAACCTAGTAGGCCTTGGAGCACAAAACAATGAACAATGAATAAATCAACTTTTATTGAATTTTGCCAAATTACTGCATAGCCTAAAGTACTAAGGGCTCTTATTCTCAAATTTATGAAAACACAAGAGAAGAATGAATCATTTAAGGACTTCCATGTGTACCTCCTGAAAGTTTCGAGGCTCATGAAGTACAGTATGTCGAGCGGAGACGGCTTTATCTCAATCCTTCATAGTAAACTGGTCATTGCTGTAAGCACCCTTGAGGAGCTGCAGCCCTGCTTTCCCTGCATAGAGGTGATGTCATGCCACTTTTTGCCTGATTGCACATTATCCACCAACCTCTCATAATGATATAAATAGCACTTGGAATGGCATGGAGCCTCCTTATTTCTTCTTTTGATTCCAGCTGATTTCCTACAGGCTTTATTTTCCCACATTGTCTAAACTCAGTTCGCTCACAGTTGGTGATTAAACTGTAAACGAGGAATCAAAGGTACTCCAAGGGAAGCTTAAATAAGACAAATGGGTTGATGGTTGTGTATGCTCATTCCCTGTAGGAGTAGAATGTTACACTAAGGCTCCAACTAACAATTCTTTTCATCATCATTTAGGATTATTTTTAATGATTAATCATTTAGTCCAGTGGCTCCCAACCTGGATTTCAGAACTCCTCCAAAGGTTCAGTCTAAGGGGTTGTGAGATGATTAACAGGATAATAAAGAAGTATAAACATAGTTCTGCTACACAAATTTTAGCCATGCTAGTGGTCGGTCGGTCCAACACTTTGGTGTAGACTGAAATGTCTTAACAACTATTGGATTGCCATGAACATTGGTACTGGCATTCATGTCCTCCTCAGGATGAATTATAATCACTTCAGTGATCCCTTAACATCGCCTCTAGCACCATCATAAGGTCAAAGTGTCAATTTGTCCTGTACTTTGGTTTATGACTAATGACATTCATGACATCAACATCAGCTGCACTTTGTGTTTAGTGCTAATTTGCAAATATTAGCATACTAACATGCACTAAAATAGTGAACAAGGTAAACATACCTGCTTAAAATCAGCATTTTAGTATTGTCATTGTGACCATGTTGCCATGCTAGCATTAACATTTAGCTACTGTGCCTAAATGCAGCCTTACAGAGCTGCTAGCATGCCTGTAGACTTAGTCTTGCCCAGCAAGATTTGCTTGGCAAGAGTAGGCTATATCTTCATCCTGGTATTTGCGTGTAGGTTTATTGCCAGTTTCTTGTCCCGACTGTGGATTTTTTCCCCCATATACAGTGTAGTTGAGACAAAAAGGAATGTTTTCATGGCCAGTATGGACAGGAGTATGTCTGCAACTAATGGGTATTATATATTTTTCTCAATTAATTGTTTGGTGTATAAAATGCATAAAATGGTGAAAGAATTCACAATTTTCCAAAGCCTAAGGTGACGTCTTCATGTTGCTTGTTTTGTTACACAGCCAGATAGACCAGATAGATAGTAAACCCAAAAGATTTACTCTCTATTTACTATCACATAAGACAAAGAGAAGAATCCTCCCAATTTACAAGCTGGATCTAGGTAATCTTTCTTTTGCTTGAAAATGACATTAATAATTAATTTTGATTTTCAAAACAGTTAACAGTTAATTCTTTGCAGAAATGCACTTTGTAAAGAGACCATGTGAGCGTGTGTAGGTAGGTGTGTTTAATTAATTTAATTACTTATACTGTGCACTGCCATACTGCTAGTTACACTTATTCCCATTCAGTATCTGCACATTTTAGTACATATGTATTGGTCCCAGCTTTGCAGTTATAAAGACTGTGGTAGAATAAGATGTTTGTGTGTTTTTGACAGAACAAGTGAAGGTGGGTGGGTTGATGCTACTGTTATCTGAGGATGAAGTATACATCAGCTGCCAAAGCCCGTGGCAAGAGGAAAAGGGGGGCAGGTAGGATTATACGATTCAATTTAGGGCAATAGAGGGGGTGGATCTTTTATATAAAGTGCCACTGAGCTGTTTTCCCCTTTTCAGTCTAAAACACAAACGCACATGCATACACACGCTTTCAAAAATCTGCCGTAGAATCTTCTCTCTCTGTGTTTTTGTTGCGATATCCAGTAAAACAGACAATCCCTATTTGTCTTAGCTGCGGGGCCAAGCCAAGCTCCAGATGCTGCTAATAATACACTGCTCATTGGGTTTTGTGTTGAGTGTGTATGACTGTATTTCTGCTTGTGCGATGGGAGGAGCGCCTGGGGTAAAGAGCCACGTTTACAAGATTTCAACACATGCATCATCATCCTGCACAGCCTCTGCAGGGACGATGAGGATGACCCAGCAATCGAGGGAAGAGGGCATGAAATTGCCCCTGTGAGATAGTTAAGAGGTTGTTGCACTGAATAAGTGGAAATACTTCTCACCAAGGGGTTTGCCAGCATTGTCGTCCGAGCAGCTGTGCTCACGTTCGCATTTTTAAATCATGATAAACGGAGATGTTTTTGGGTTTTCTCTGTTTTATCAACCAGAAAAACACTTGAGCCAAGCAGTGAAAAACATGTATCTTACCCTCATTAGCCCCATGTTGCCATTAATAGCGGTTCATTTATTGGCTGACAGGAGCAGCATGATGGAGCTCCCACTCGAGAGTAACACACTGGGAGTTTAGAAACTGCAATGAACAGAAACAGAAAGCTTTCTATAAACTATAAAGACCTCTTAATAATTCAGTCTTTTAAAATTCTATCTCGCTTGATCACAGAAATGATGAATTGAATAATTTAAGGCTAGAGAGGATTTCATGATGCACACATTAAAAGCTCCTGTTTCCGTGCCTGGAAGGGAGAATTTGGGGGGAAAAAGTGGGAGAGCAAACAATTTAACTGGAATCTGGAATATGAGACCTACTGTATATTCATTGAGATTGCTCTCCGCGGTGCATGCCTGCTTGCACTTAAGCTCTTAATGGTTCCTTAAAACTGATGAGGTAAAGGGGAGAGGGAGCGGAAAATGAAAGTGTTCTTCTAAATGTTTTTTGGTGGAATGCCAGTCAAGTGGAACGGAACTGGAGGGGAAATTAGCCAGGGGACATGCAAAGTGAGCGCTGTGACATCCTTCTCTCTTTAAAACTGTCTGAGGGGATGAGGGGTACAGGCACAGTATCTCCAAGAGGCAGGGAGTGCTCGAGGAAAACCCCATAGAGAGATGGTGAACTGGTAAATCTGTTTTTTTCTGTCTCACAAGAGACAATCACAACCTCCGTTACTCAGTTACAGTTTATTCATTTTTTGCAAAGTGACCATTGCATATGTTAGGTAGAGCGAATTAGTGTGTGAGATGTGATTGTTGGAGCAGGTGATGCAAGACAAATTTCTGTGTGATTGGACAATCCTGTATCCTATAGCCTATGTAATGGATTTTGGCATAGCTGCATCCAACTTCAACCTAAACACAAGTCTAATCAGCCAGAGTAAATGATAACACCTGTCTAGGTTTGCGGAGGCTTTTAAGTATGGAGTTTCCAGCCCCAAAACCTTCAGGACCAAAGTGAAAGAGACAGAGAACTGTTTCCTGCTGGGCTCTGACAAAATTCTGTGCCAGTCTTGACAATACCTTACTGAATCCCAGCCACAGCAGGGTGAATATGTTGTTTTGGCTTTTGTTCTTCCACATTGCCATCCACAGGGACTGCTGCATAATGAAAGGCACAGCCAGCTGTGCCGGCCAGCAAGGTGGCACTTTCATCAAACTAAACCAGGCTTACGGCAGCTTCTCAATTAATAAACACCTGAAATACCCCAACAAACTACTGTAGACAGCTGTCAGGGATGTTGAACAGGAGACATTGTTTTTGAGATGATGAGATTTGGATTATGGTTATTATGGAGAGAGACAATACACTGACACTGATTGCTACAGAAATACTTGCAGTATTAGAAAAGGGAATCAGAATGCCACTTTTGTAGCAAACTGCAGTCAAGCTGCATATTGGTGCCAGATGTATGACTAACACAGCAGGCACAGGACTGTACATACTGCTGCCTAAGCCTGGGTCTCTCAACCTTTTCTGGGCCTGTTTTAGGGTCCCAAAATAAATCGGCATGTCATAATGTGAATTTGTTTATGACATACTATTATATTTAGCATAGAGCATGGCAGCAGCAATTGAGTATACATACTGTAAATGACAGGTTTGGAACATCTCTAATGTATTTATTTTTCTTTAAAAATACATCAAAATGGCTTTATGTATTTTAAACATTATACAAAGCAGCTAACTTGGATGACACAGACTAATTCGGAATATAAATAATCACAATATAAATTTTCTGCCATGCTTGAAATTTTTTACCCAAGTTCCAGTAGGATTGTAGAGTAGAACTGGATAACTCTGGGGAGAAAAAAAAGCTTCTCCAGCATTCTTCTCTATACTGACAATGATACCGTCAAAACTTCTGCCTCCTCTCAATGCTGGAATGCCATTAGATGCACGACATGGAGGTCACCATATTAGGGGTCAAACTTGAACTTTGGCTGCAAAACCAAAAAATCAGAGCATTGAAAATAATGGCCTGGCTCTGCACAAACTAGCATGTTTGGTGTAACAGCAGGGTTAGCAATATCTGGCAAGCCCACAAATTCAGCTACCTATACAGAGATTTGGATTCTTTTTTCATGCGCACTGCACTGTACCCGGTTCTGTGTTTACAATACCAAAGGTATCATTCTTTTATGTGTTTTCAGTAGTTTTTGGATGACAATGGAGTTCTGTGGCATACGCTAAATCAAGCTGTGGCTCATCTCGTAGCCCAAAATCGGGTTTTCCTCAGCAAACAAAATTTTTCGGAAACATTTCTTTTATTTCTCGGCTCTGCCATGTAGACATGAGTTGCAGTTGAAACTGAAGAAGTATGTAAGTGGCATTGCTAATTTTTTTTGACAGCAGTCAAAACGTTCTGCATGAATAGCATCCTAATTGGCTTTAGATTTAACATTGGTTTTGCCCCTGAAGCACCACTAGATTGTACCTTTTTGAAGTGCTTCTTCACTCAAAGACAGCACCTAGAGGACAGCCCCTGTCACTGATTGCTTGATTAGCTGCTACCTTACTAAATCATATGCATACAGATGGTGAGCACAAATTGCAGTTTCATGAATGGAAATCTGTCAGTGAGGCAGGATAAAACACACATCTCCTTTCAGTTGTGCATCATGAAGCCACAGAAATCAATTTGGTATCACAATACCACTGCCTTTTAAATTGCTTACACATTGCATTTAATCAAAATCCACAACAATCATTATAGCCCCAAATATTAGGGCTCATCATGTAAGTAAACTAGCTCTATTATAACTGTCAAGCTTTCCTTCTGATCACAGGGCACAAGGAAAGATGTAATAAACAAATTGCCGTAACTGCAAATAGGAGCTTGAGAACAATTTTACACTCGAAATAAGGTAAAAGCCGTAACTGCTCCATTGTCAGTATCAAGAGATTTACGACTTGCTTTATATTTATTTGCAGTAATACTGACTGATCCAACTGAAAAAAATATATCCTTTATGTAATCAAATATCGGAGTTAAATACTTTTACTTTTAACATTTTTCTGTGGTAAAGAAAAAACTGCAATGAGGTATAGTAACAAAAATGTTACCTTGTACCCCCCATGTAGGATTCAGAAAAGTTAGACCCTATTACTATATTGCATACAATATATATTAAATACTACACTGTACAGCACAGGGTATTCAGTACAGAATATCACAAGGAATCTGTACTTTTCATTTCAAATAGTTGCAGATCTAAAGATCAAAACTGTCAAATCTCGAACAATACCAACTCACTTCATGAATTTTGCACAAATTGATTATGTTGTGTCTTACAAACTGAATAGAGTAATGGCAATTTGGAAGTTTGAATTCAATAAAATAAACATTCCCAGAGAAATATGTTGTGTAGACAAACATTAATATACCAGTGCATCTGCCCCCCATCCCTACCCCATCCTCAACCCTCCCCCAAACACACATACATACACACACACACGCACACGCACACACACAACTCAAACAAATAGCTTAAAACATGTATGGGGCATGCCATGCTGATGTGGAGTGGTGTCTGCAAAATAGTTCTCCAATTATTCATGGTCCTTTAGGTTTACATACCATGAAGAACATATGCAAAAGTGTAGCTTTAAAAGGAAAATTTAGATAACAAATAATACAAAGATTAATTGCTGTTCTGTTACACAGTATTTAAGCCACACTCTATTAACTTCAGAGAACACAAAATTTGGTATTGCATTATTGTTATAATATGGTCCTCTGAACCCATGTTGTAGATTGCTTACCCTGGATCAGTTTAGTTGTTTTCTGTTTTCCACTATAAGGTTTTAAAAGTAAAACCTGAATAATTGGAGACATTTAAGATTTGAAGTCCAGCGTGTTATGAACAAAGAGTCAAGGGTGCTTAACTGTCAACAGTGTCTTTTTACAGGGCATATGTGATAAAGGATTTACCTCTCTGTTGAGCCTTTGTATTTTGATTTTGATTTTTTATTTTTAGGCTGATGCGATGGATCATACCTCACACTCCCTGGAGCCAGAAATTGTGCAAGTGCAGGAACCAGTGCCATTGCCTAGCACCTCCAATGCTTCTGGTGTGGCAGCAGGGTTGTAGCTCATGTAATACTCTTGGAGCTGGGAACTCAGGTTCTGCTCAGGCTCTGGACTCTTTTTGCGACGCTTCCGCCCCACCATGGATCGCTGCTGCAGCAACCTGGTTGCACCTGGATAGCGCCGCCACAACACATAGATAATTGTCAAGAGTAGGGACATGGTGAAGAAGAGTGCCACACTGCCCACCACCACTTTGTGCAGAGTCATGTGCCCTATCTCAGGTGGTGGTATGAGAGTGGGTCGAGTGCGAGCAACTGAGTCTCTTGGGTCTTTACTCATATGCCCTGGAAAGGTAGGATGAGGAATAGGTCGAGGTCTGAATGGTGGGAGAGGACCAAAGGTGCCAGTTGGTGGCATTGGTGGAGAGCCACTAGTAGGGGCAAAGGTTGGTTCAGCGGTGGCTTCAGAGATTAGATCTGACATTGGTGAGGGTGTTTCAGTCAGAATGTAATCAGTTTCCTCACAAATACCATGGTTCCTTGTGACTTCCATAATTTTTTCTCCCTGGAGATACTTTGGGCTGCTGCATATCATAGTGGTGTCTTTACTACCCCGAAAATTCCTCAACCAAGCCACAAGTGCGCATATGCCAGTTCCACAATCCCACATGTTCCCAGCCAGGCTGATGGAAGTCAGTGAGATCCATGCTGACACTGCTTCCTGAGACACATTGGACAGTTTGTTGGATTCCAGGTTGAGGACTTGAAGGTTGGGCAAGCAGTGAAACACAGCGGGGTCCAGGGTCTGGATTTCATTTCCAGACAGATCAAGTTTCTGCAGTGTATACCAAGTCCATGGAAGGCCCTGGTTAACCACCCTAATGCGGTTCCACTGCAGATAGAGTGATCTCAGGTTGGCTAAGCGTGGAAACAGGAAAAAGTTGATCCGTGAGAACTGGTTGTGTTCCAGATGCAACTCCATCAGCTTCTGTAGACCCAAAAAGGTGGTGCGGGTAAGAGCCTTGATTCGATTGTAGCCCAAATCCAGAAACTCTAAACTTCGGCACTCCAGGAATGCTCGAATTGGGATGTTGGATAGACCATTTGAGCGTAGGTGAAGGTTTTGTAGTTTTCGTAAGCCATGGAATTGACCTGGCTGCAGGATTTCCAATTTGTTATAGGACAAGTCCAGACTGCGAAGATTGGGAATTCCATGGAATGTTGAATTGTGCAGGGATGTGATCCTGTTGGAGCTCAGTATTAGCTCTTTAAGCCTGCGGACCCCCTGGAATGCTCGACTGTCAACAGCTGAAATCTGATTGTGGTCCAAGTATATCCATAGAAGCTGGCTGAGGTGAGCAAATTGATACGGTAGCAGGGTGTGCAGTTCATTGTAGCGCAGGGAGAGGCCTTGGCAGCCTACTGTGACGTTTTCTGGGACATCTAAGAAGCCAGCTGAATCACAATGGACAGTTTTCCCCTCACATCTGCAGCTATTGGGGCAGGTCCGCTCACCAAAGCTAAACAACAAGGGAGCCCGCAAGAGGAGGAGGAGAGGAAAGAGGAGGTGTGTCAGTCGTCCATCACACAGCAATGGACCTATAAGAGAATAAAAGATAAAGAGAGACAGAAGAGAAGAATTTAAGGATTTTACTGAAGATCAAGTCACATTTTTAGTACACAATAGTACCAAAAGGCCCGAATCATATGAATGGAAAAACTAAATGAAAAACTCTTAAGGTGATTCAAATGGAATGATCTTCAGAAGTACATCATGAAAGCTTACTGCAAAATACTGACTTTGAAAATTACTTCTGCAGTAATACGAATGGCATAATGCATACAGTGTAAAAATTGTTTTCTGGTTCCTTCAATTCTGGTACTCATTCTTAAAGCAGCTGTAGCAAGAATCACAATCTATACTTTGCATAACATCCTTTTTGTCTTCCTTTGATCACGGCTAGCAGCGCTGGTTTCTGCAAAAGTGCTCTCTTCAAATATATTAATATTCTGAATATAGGCTTCTCAAGGATGATGAACATCTGGACAAACATTCTACACATGTGTTAAGGGTTAAGATACCGAGAGACTTACTGCTTAACTGTAAAACAACCAAGAACTACAAGGAGTTGAGAAGTGTCAGAGGATCATGTGAAACACTGTTTTCTCAGGATAACATAAGCATTCAGTTTTGACTATTTTCCACCATTTGCAAGATCCATATGTCGATTTAAAAAGGAAAATATGATTTATCACTTTGTTAAAGAAAAATCAGGGATCTTTTTTGCTTCACAGTGAGACATGCTGTGATATTTCTGTAATATCTGTGTTTAATACAAAAGGACACTGGGTAATGTCAGTGCAATAGTCCCAAAATCCATTAAAGGTCAAGATTCCAGGACCTTGACCATTACACAGATTTTTTTACATTCTTCCATCATATATGCAGAAATATACAGTTCCTCCTCACAGATCCACTCTAGATTTGCTAGTTACTTTATCAAAGAGTTGCAATTTTGGGTCCTGCCCTGTTGAAATTGACATTTTGTCGTATCTTTTAAGGCTTAGCCTTTAAACCTGGCCATTGAACAACTGCAGCTTGCTGTTGATGATCTCCAAAGAGCACTTCAAAACTAAAACTCTCCTTTTAAAACAGAAACAACAGTTCATCT
This sequence comes from Maccullochella peelii, assembly GCA_002120245.1. Classification (NCBI taxonomy): domain Eukaryota; kingdom Metazoa; phylum Chordata; class Actinopteri; order Centrarchiformes; family Percichthyidae; genus Maccullochella; species Maccullochella peelii. The sequence goes on from LKNJ01000516.1 coordinate 230,066, forward strand.
TAATCTAAACTTTTATTCGTCACTCTTGATGGAACCTATATTGAGAGAGTCTATGAATATAAATATCTTGCCATCTGGATCAATGAGAACCTTAACCTTTACAATCCATGTAAATGCAACAACTAAAATAAAGGACTTGTAATGCCTTTTTATACGTAGTCCTACAATTGTAGGATAATGCAGCTGGACATCCTCAGCATACAGGCAAGGCAATCAATTCTTAATCAATTCTTGACTGTCCAAGTCAGTCACCTAATGTAAGCACCTTCAAATTAAAGCGGACAGTCAGCCCTTTAACCATATAGTCTCAGTTTATTTCAAACTCTACCTCCTGCAGTACAGAGCCAACACATTAACAGATTTGTCATTGCTCTTATACATTTTGACTGCACTATATGTCAAGGGACACATCCTTGACCCAGGGCTCGCATCTGGAGTAATGCTCAGACTAAGGATATTCATATCTTAGGACAACGCTGCTTTCCAATGTACTTTTACCTCCCCTCAGGCACTTGTCTGTTCTCATGATCGGTTTTGTGGCAGCTGCTTTGCTGTTAACAGCTACAGATTTGACAATTAACACTGAGGAGCTAGTCTACAGAGGAATAAAGGGAGGAAGAGTGTTAATTTTGTTTGGACAGGCTGAAATGGCAATGTTTCTGAGTAGGAAGTAGGTGAAGGCAGGGATGACAAGCAGCATTGTGGAGTTATATATTTATGGGAAGTTATAATAAATGTTGCCACAGGTATGACATTTCTAATTTCAGTGGTGGGAGAACTATCAGTTGTTGAATTGCTAAGATTATAATTGTGTGTGTATGTGTGATTGTTATATACTATGAGAGAGAGAGGGAGAGAGAGAGAGAGAGAGAGAGAGAGACTTTCAGGGGTTGAAACTACATTGATGAATAAACTGGGACTTTGCAAAAAGTGTACCTTACATAGTATTAATTATGCTGGAGGTAATTACGTTGTAAGATATTACTTTTCAGTATATTTGAATATTTTTACAACATTATTTAGATGGTGGTAGAATTTTCTGCTTGGCCTTTGAGTCCAATACCTTTAACCCTGAACCTAATACTAACCTCAGCCATTAAATCAAGTCTTAACCCCCAAACAGCCCTTTGTAGAAGTAGGGACTGGACAAAATGTCGCCGCTTTCCGAAAATGTCATTCTCAAGGTCTTACACTCAAATTGGTTACTGAAAAAGTACAAGAACACACACACACACACACACAGCAAATGTTGTGATTTGTTTTGTGTATGCATAGGAAGTTACTGTTTGACTTTGGACAAGGCTTATAAAATGACAGCAGGTGAATGACATGAATACAAAAACAGACATGCATCATATTACTGGTAGAATGTGCAACCTTATATACACACATTTTGGAGAGACATATTGCTTTTCAGCAACTGTATGGACTTTTAGACATACAGACAGACATTACTAAAGATAAACAGACAGAAGGAGACTATAATAATGGAAAATTGGATGGAAAATTGCATGAATTGATTATCCAAATTCATGGATTTTGCACATCATTGTCACTTTATTCACATTGAAAAGTCCTTGAAAAGGTGTAAATGAACAGTAAATAAAGTGTTGTGTAATACCTCTTGTAAATATTCATTACAAGCTTCAATATGTAGCTTTAATATATAGCAAAGCTTCAGGACAAACTTATTTTATGTACAGAAAATCACTTGTCATTTCTGTGTGCTAATCAGTTGTAAGCTGTAAACTGAAAAAAAATAGTAGAAACTTCCTCCAATGTCTGGCATAAAGAACATAATTATGCATCATTATACCACAACTTGAGGAGTGTCACACAGCAGTGTGACAATTTCATGCTAAAATGGGAAGCAAACATGCACTGTGTCACATGATGTGCATTAATCACAAGATACTGGTATGTCACTATGCTGTACTTTTGTACAGGCAGGTGTGTTTTGAGCCATACAATTACAAGAACAAGCACAAGGGAAATTACTTTTACTGGCGATCGAATTTCATGTTTTGTTTTAAAATGTGTAAGCTGTTTAGCAGTCCATGCCATTGGAATGTCTTCCATGCTGCAATTGGGAGTGGAACAGTTTGATATATAACTTGGTTTGGGGCTTACAGTTAATATTTAGTGGAACTGCATGGATGAAAGTCGTATGTGGTATCCAGTTATCTCAAGTTCTGCTCAACATGAATTAGGGTATGTGCGCAAGAGCATACAATTACACAATCTTAATGGATCTGCCCTAATTACAATGACCATGCTAAAAAACACTCAAAGAGCACATACCTCTGCCAAAGCTACACAGTCCTATACATTTGTTTTAATTCATTTTAATAGCCTAATACGAAATGTCAGGAAATGATTCATGTGCATCTGGATCAACATTACATTAAATGCAGTGATAGACAGCCATGGGATACATATAGATTATTTTCTTTCAATTAAGTGTAGTAGTTCGGTAGTAGTTAAAATGGATAAAATGCTCAAGTATCAAAACGTTGTCACTGTTAATAGTTCTGAGATTTCCTGCTGACTAACAACCAGACAGACAATCAAGCATTGTTTGGCGCTAAACTTTATGTTTAATGCCTTTATAAAAATAACATAGAAGTAAAGAAAATATTGCTGGATTTTAATGAATATGCCAGAATGCAAGCAAAAAAGAAGAGCAAGAGAAGGAAGGTCAACTGATAGCGAATAAATGAGAATGAGGGAAGATGAACGCTATGTGAAAATGAGTGCTATAAATAAATCCCTCGAGTCCTCCAAGCAATAGATGCACCGCCACTTCCATCACCTCCATTAGGTACTCCGTGAACTGGCCAAGCATCCACAGCACTATACACCGTCATCAGTTTTCCCTAAACGATAATCCCATTGGAGCATTTAGAAGGGTCTGTTGTAAACCCCTTAGGGAAACCTCACTATGTCGTAACACTAGAAGTACATTTGGGATTTTGCGTGCTTGTGTCCCTAATAAAAAATATGAGAAGGGGATTCAGACATATTTTAGATGGTAGAAAACTCCTGTGCAACTCCTGTGCAATGTGATAGAAAGCCACAACATTCAGCGTTTGGCTCATTGACACCTCTGCATGACAGCATCTTTAATTAATACACATTGGTTCATCATGGATTTCTGCGTAGACAGAAGACCAATAAAAACCCACTGGACATATGTACACAGGGCTCCTGTGGGAGGCTTTAAAGAGCAGAGAGAGAATGAAGAGAGACTTTCACTTTAGTCCAGATGGATTGTCCAGTCATTAAATGTTGTATTCTGCACAGGCATCACTCGGGATTCCTCTTTTTTCCATGCATCAGGTGCTGTAAGAACCATGTGGCTATTGAGGCTGTATGAGTTGTACGAACTTTGCACTCTTCACCTCCGTTGTAGAGATTTGGGGAAATTCAGGAGTTTCAGGATTTTGACATGAATCATTTCCATGCTTGTCTCTGAGTCTGACCGATAGTAAACACAGAAAGTAGCTGCCTGAAATTACCATTATGGCTAACCACACAGGGACCCACATCCAGGGGAACTTGCATGTGTGAGCCTATGCATACGGTAGTTTCCCATTTAGCATGTGTTTGTGCTAGAGAAGTAGAAAACAAGCGATTGCAAGTTTCTGAATTGCAAGAATAAAATTTCAAGATACATACTGTGCAGGTTCCATCGACTAACGCTACCCCTGGATGATGGAGACTCCAGTTGTGCTAATTGCTCTGCATTACTCAGAGATGTCTGACCGTTACGTCCAGCCGGCCTCATTCTTTTCTTCCAGTTGATTTTGGTGAGGTGAAACTGCAGGACAGCAATGTTGATAGGCGCTGCAGATTCATTTGTTGTAGTTATACCACTGGAATTATTTTCATCCGTGGACACATCCCCATAATAGTCCACAAGATAATGCGCCATTGCATTTAGCTTTTTGAGTTTCCTTAGAAGACAGTTCAACTGCAATGAAAGTCAGCCTCACACATAACCAAACAAACCAGCGTGCGCAGATGAATGTTTAGGGTGATTAGGTCAGCTGGCAAGTTAACCTGGATGTAGATCCCTATGCAGTTAGCCATAATGGCTGTTCCAGGCGGATACTTTCTGTGTTGACTTTCGGTCAGACTCAGAGACATGTTTGAAATGATCCATATTCACTTAAATTCAGTTTTATTTATATAGCGCCATATCATAACAACGTTATCTCAGGGCACTTTGTCATAAAGAGCAGGTCTAGACCGACTCCTTATGTGCATATATATATAAAAGTCATGTTTATTTGGAAAGCTGTAGGTGGCTTGCGTAGCTTGCCCCCATATACTGTACGTTGTTTTGTGCTAGTCCTCATTTCCCCATATCTCTAGAACGGAGGTGGCGAATGCGAGGTGCACAAGCCATAGAACCACAATAGCCACATTTATGGGAAATACGCCAAGTTGAAATAAACTGGAATTATCTCGTGACTCGTGATTGTTGGCAGTGACACACCAACAATACTTACAATACAAAGCACAGCTTTAAGATAAACAGTGCATCGCACACACACAAAACACACACATGCACAAAGATGCCGGATTGCATGTACATGCATGCATTCTCTCTATGTGTCACTGTGGGAAGGAAACATGTTAAGTTAGAACCTTGGATATAAATAAAATGCTGCAGCCATGGTTCAGGCAGGCATTGCTATCTGCCCCCCCCCAGAAGAGATTTGATCTCATGTGGTAAGCTACACACATCTGTTTACCTGTCTCTCTCTTCTTAGTAGAGCATGACCAATCAAAGCCGGAGGGTTTTGAAGATTTCATATCTCATAGTTAAATCTATCTCTAGAATGGCAGTCGATAGGGTTTGTGTGGTAGGCTACAAGTCTTTTAATATCATCTCTATTTTTTCTGCAGGGAATCGACCTGTAACACTCAACCAACAAATGTATGCTGCCATCTTCCAAAAACTGTATCTCTCATTGATCCTCAGCTAAATACAAGTCCAGAGTTTTGGTGACCTGAATTTAATTGAATCGGAAGTTAAAACTGCAATATAAAAACCTAGATTCAATCCTATATTAAAAGAGTACTGCACCAATTTAGCATTGCACTCCTATAACATTGACTCATGATTGACAGTAAAAATAAAATAAAGGATCAAAATCGATGCAGCAGAACCAGAGATAATGTCTTTTATTACATGCATTCTTCTCCCTTGTCAAAATGTGGTGCCTACATTACCCACAATGCAACTCGACCATTGACAGTGCGTGTGTAGCTAGTAGTGGCTAATGTAGCCTTGAGCCTCACGCAGAGAGGAGGAGCTTATCTTCAGCCCCAAAATGATGCAGACCCAAGTGACATCACTTGAGGCAAGTTGAGGCAGCCCCTTCAGGAACTACAAAAGGCTTTAAACCACTTTTTTCACAAATGCAAGAGTACTCTATAGACCTGTAAACACACTTTGAAGTGCAAAATCGCAGCAGTTCCCTATTTAACTTTTATTTGGTTTAGATTTTATTAATACAATTTTTGTAACAGTAAAACCTTAATTTTAAGATAACTCAAATTATAATTCTTGTTGGTAAAACCCCACGTATTGCACTTCAGCCAGTGGAACGTGCTCTTTAGGACAAGATGGGTAGTGGGGAACATTGCTCTTTCTTTTATTGTGTGCAACGAATAAAGCTTCAACACAATTTACGTCTGATAAAGATGCCATTGCTGGCAATAAATATCAATTAAAGAACAGGCTCTGTGCTCCAGTGTCCCTCTGGGCTCAACTACTCACCAACTGGAAGCAGTTTGCTGATGTTAGACTCAAACACTGAATGTCAACTAAAATGAGCTTACAAATGCACGAAACAGCAAAAGTAAAATAATTATATTGTTTCCTAAAATATATGTTTTCCCCAATTACCTCACCTATGGTCACATTCCAATGGCAACCTTTGTGAAATCCCATAAAAGTGAGACCGCCTCTCCCCCCCACCCCGAGGACAGAGTGGATTCTGGCAGGCCCAACAGAGTCAGCTGTCGTCTTCCTTGGCGGTGCGACAAGTTGATATTTCATTTGAATGCATGGTGCTCTGAGCACTGATGCAAAGGCTATTACCCAGAGTGCCCAAGTGGGTTGGCCAACAGTGCTAAGGGCGCACGCTGGGGCACTTCAAAGAAATGAAAAGTGTGCAAGAAAACAAAATATATCTACTATTTTTTATTAAATGGTCTACTGTACCACAGGTTATACACATTAAAGGAAAGGATTCTTTGTGGCCGCTTTTTAAGGTTATAGACTGGCAGAAATGTATTATCAACATTTTTAGATATGGATTTATTGTATACATGCTCCTTTTTTTTTTTTTTTTACTTTTACCTTTACCTAAGACATTATATACTATACTCTTGATTGTGTATACCCCCCCCTTGCCACCTCTCCTTAAAAAATGTATAAAATGTAGACATGGTGCATTCTGAGGGAAAGACCGGTCGCAACAGAACTCAGAAGCTGTATTTTGTAGACTACTGGGTTCTTACAGAACTTAAAGCTTCAAATATATGGACCTGTTATTTCCTCCAACCCCACCTCCTGCCTTGCCTTCCTTTCCCTCCCTGACTGTCTTCATCTCTGACACAGGAGCCAAGGGTTTTAAAGTGTGTGATGTGTGATCGAGCTTAGGCAAGCAAAACTCTAGGGCACTACAGCATGTGTGATGTATTACTTTATTGAGTGTGTTCACTCAGATTTGAGGCACATAAAATTTAAAATACTTTCAGGGCACAGAAGTATGTGACATATTACTAGTCACAGGGACCATCATGCAACAGTGATTCATTGGACACACTGGCATTACAATATTGAAATGAAGTACCTTTTACACACTTAAAACCCATTATTTTACGGCCATTAATTTGAAAATTGGAGTCGGCTGTAATTTCAACTCACAGCAAAAGCATGAAGCAGTATAAAACGGCAGATTTATGATGAAAGCTTATTTTACTACTACTGGAGCTGCACATACATGCAGAGATGGGAAGAGCAGCGAGTCCGAAATACACACTATACTGCACAACAGGAACAAGATATTTAGAAAAATAGAGCGTGGCTAGTTAATATCACACCAGTAATGGCAAAATACAGCTTAAATGGGGCCGCATCCGTTCAGAATTTAAATGAAATGAGCAGCCAATTTTGTTAGCTTAGTTATTCTGTCTGGATTTGTGAGGGATGGAACTGAGGTCTAGTGAGTCCCATGACCTACTCAAGCACAACAGTCTAAGAGGGAAATGAAGACAGACGGATTGCTCTAATTTTCCCTGCTTGCCCCTTTTATAGGAAAAAGAGAGAATCCTAAATTATTACCACTTAAAGACCTAATGCTGTGATTAGATGTATTGATTGGCTAAGTCTAAGCATTAACATTTCAGATCAATTGAATTAGCAACATACGGTATATAGAATTCTTATTTATCCAAGAGAAATTGCCTGTAACGTACATCAACCTCTCACTGTAAGTGCAGCGCAGCCTTGCTGGTCATCATGTCTATTGATTGACATGTTTATTATTCTCATTCTCACAAAACAATTTCCCTCACGGGATCAATAAAGTACATCTATCTATCTATCTATCTATACATCCATCCATCCATACATCCATACATACCATGGCCACTGTGAATTCTCAGTTCTGATTGGCTGGCAGGTGTGGATTAACTTGAAGTAACCACACAATTTAACCGGACACCTACGACGATTGTGCTTGTTTGCTGTTATAAATTAATGCCCCAATGTCATATCAAACTGTAGGTAAAGATAGCACCAGTGAGGCTGAGCTAAAATAGATGAATAGGAGTAGGAGGAGGAAAGAGAGGACTATTATAATTAGCTATGTTAGCTTTGGTGCAGCCTGCAGGTCTGAGGGACAGCTGCAAGGGAAAGAAGAGAGGAAATGTAACCAAACCCCACGTAAAATTAAGAAATTTGGAGAAGTCCCAGGTTAGCGTGTTAGAGTGCTAATGTGTCTGAATGTGTCTGTGAGATAGAAGGAGGGAAAGCGAAATGCAGCCTGTGTGAGAGAGAGAGAGAGAGAGAGAGAGAGCTTTGTGTATTGGGATGCAGCGCTATTCTCTAATCTTATGGGGTGCATATGATTTTAGAGTAACCAGTGAAATTTCTTTCTCTCCTGATTTAAAAATTTGTCACAACTTTTAACATCCAGGCTCAGCCTTTGTTTGTGCCCTCCAAAAATTGACAACACCAAAGGCCAAGTGGCCTTGCCCCTAAAATTATGAAATTCCAGGCCTGCTACTGAATATCTAGTAATCATACATCTGTTTAAACATGTTTGTGTAGCCTACTATTTTAATAAAAACATGCATCACTTTTTAGAGTAGACAAACACAAAAACAACATACGCACTCTTTGAAAATTGAATATGAAAGCCGAAAATCTGTGGTACTTAAGAGATGTCAGGGCAAACGTGTAATCTGCACACTGCTTTAAATTCACATTAAAACTTTAATTGCTGCAATGTTTTGATCTGACAGGATGTTTGTGGCTGATGAAGATCCATGGAAGATAGAAAAACTACAGCAACAGATAATTAAAGTTATGAAACAGTGTACATATTTCATTTTTGCACTATCTGCTTTTTTTTTTTTTTTACTGTGCTCCTTATCTTTATTAGACACAAATTCCTTGGCTGCAAAGGTATACAAAACTTAATGATTTCTTCCCCTGAAAATGATAAAAGCACAATGGAAACTATTTGGTGTGACGGCCAAATGAGTCTGATCGGGACAAGGTCTGCCTTTTAGTTGCGCCCAATAAATCAGCAATGTCACTAAAAGTCTTCAACCCTGACACCCACAGTGTTGTTGTTAACATCTGGGCTCAACCTGTCAAAAAGTGACAGGTGAAACTCTTCACAGGCCCATAGTATCACACATATCGGGAACTTTACTGACGTTGCCTTTCCTATGGACTTACACACACACACACACACACACACACACACGCACACACAACTTATTGGTTTAGAAATCTGTGCAGAGAGCTGTGTTGATCGATATGAGTGCTGATGTCAAAAGATCAGCACAAACCGAGACGTTTAAGCCGGCCACTGTGAGGCGAGCCTGTTGTAAAGGCTGAGGAGTTGACATCATGGATGATGAGTGTGTGTTATGCTGGTAATCAGTAAAGGTCAGAAGCGTTCAGGAGATGGAAAAGCAATATGTATTTTCAGCGCTTAATGCCAGTGATTAGTCAATCTCAACGTGCATCAGAGTCAATTTAATTATTTCTGCTGTATATACTGTAACTGGTTCATTTTACCTCAAGGTAGTACATTTGTTATTTAGCTGGCCTTTACACTGGTCCTTCCTGTGGAGCCCCTGGAAGGGATGCAGAGGAACATAGACGGGAGGAAATAAAATACCTATTTTTTGCATTTTTTTTGCAAATCTGATATGAATCCTTCAGAATAAAAGCACCATCTGCACAAATGGTAACTGAATAAAAAACATACATTTGGCACAAAAACTGCAAACCAAAAATGTTACTGTGTTGGCGCTTGTTTTTTGCTGTTTCCCAGATGTCCAAGTGACCTGGATGAACATTAACCTGTGTGTTTAAACTTGTGGAAGAGAACGCAAAAGTAGATCTTTTTTTTTTCTTTCTCCATGTCCTTTCTGGGGCTTCCTATGTTACCCAAAGAGGCTGTTCTCATCAGGAATATGAAAGCAAAGGCCCTGAAGAACTCATTTCTAAATCAGCTTCTTATCATGAGCTATTGGCTGCTCACTTTTTTTTCTGCCACAGTTTGAACGGTTTAGGTTATTTCACATCAGAGATTTCTGTATTTGTGTTTTTGTCTCTGCTTTCTCACTGATTTGAAGTGGGCGGGGCTCTGCTGGAAAAAGGTGACGTCACATTACTTCCATGCAACAATCAGATTTAGCAATAATAATGAATAATGAAATATGATGACAGTTGTGGGGTTGCTTGATTATGTTGTCAGGTCACTGTCAATCAAATCTAATTAAACAACGCCCACACAGTCCTGATAATATTTAAGTTTATTTAGGCGTCGAACTCTAGTGGCTGTAGTAATTATGATGAGACTGTCCTCCCCAAAAATACCACCGTATAGGTCGTCTGTGCAAGCAGCTTATTATGACCCATATTTATGTTTATTTTTGGGCGGCGACCTATAAAGAGTGCCAAACAACACAGGACTTTCACCCGGGAGAGCGCTGTTCGGGTCCCATGTGTACGTAACTAACATAGTCATTTTAACCCAAAGCATGATCTTTTCCTAACCCTAACCGAATAGTTTTGGTGCCTAAACCTAACCAAACTGCGACCGTGTGTTGTTGTTGTTACCATGATGATGAAGGGCCGGTACGCCTGTAATTTTGGGAGTTATTGGCAAACAATGTATTCTGTCGTTTAGGTTGGAGGACTTGTTGGATGAAGCAGATTAGCTGAGTTTTTAAGTGTCCAATTAAATAAATAATAACTAAGGACGTTTTCTCAACCTTAACTTTGAATGTTTATTATTTAGTCATTAATATTTGTGTTTCAGAGAAATACAAAAAAGTTTGAAACCAAGTTTTCAGGGGCTTTAAACAATTAAAATGACCCATGTTTGTGTTTGACAGGTGACCTCTTGTGGCCAGGCGAATAATGAATGAGGAGCAAAGGTGGAAGTATCGTCTCATTGATGCTATAATGTGACTGTGGCATCAGAGACCATGGCCAACACCTCGTCTCCTACCAACAGTCATTGTTGGTTTCTTTTAACCATAACCAAGATCTTTCCCCAATCTTAACTAAGCAGTTTTAGTTGCCTAAACCAAACCATAACTGCAGAGGAGGCAGATCAGAAAAGACTCGGTTATGTTCTGGTCTTGTTTTGGAAGCCACTGACAAGTGATCTGTTTTGATGTTTCGACTGGAGGACTTTTGTTATGAAAATAAATCCAAAAAATGAAAAAGCCAACATAATAAAATGTACAAAACCATGACAACCAAAAGTAGGCTGTAGTGTGCTTCAGTGTCATACAAAATAAAACAACACATTATCATGTGACTCTTGTTGCAGAGTCTTTGTGTGTGTGTGTGTTCAAGCTCAGCTCACAGTGTTTACTGCCAGACTTTATTCTCAGTTTTGTGTCTCTGCCCATATTTCACTGCATGGCTTCAATGTGCAGGACACATTGTTTGGGGAAGTCTTTCACAGTAGGAAGAGAAGGAAAAAGGAAGAGAAATACAAACTTGGAAGATGCGTGTTGCCATTCAAGATAGTCCAGAACTCTAAACAGCAACAGGGACCCTTAAATGAATGACCTTCAGGTACAGTGTAAGAGTTCTGTGTAATATGCTGTGTTATGACGGACGTGTGTGGGTAGTGGTGAAGTGAATATTACTAAACTGCTGCAAAAAAGGACTTTCAGGAGAAAACATCCCTCACACTGACACAATAATCCTTATAGATGGCTTCAGCTGTAGGAGCTATAGTACAGCTACAGCCATTTAAACTTGTCAAGGCTAGTTCGTTTTTCTTCTTTTGCAGGATTTCTCTTACATAGCATGCCTCTGGAAGAAGGACTGAGGAAGGACTGTTGTGTTACTGCTTTAATCTGTTGGATATAGAGACCTTGTCTTTCAGTTGAAGGTATTTATTTGATCTAATTGGAACTTTTCAGCGTGTGATAATGAATTTATAGAGCTGAGAAACTAGATCCACGTCTATTGTCTAAGACTTCTTAATGGTCCTGAAGCTGCTGGAAAAGGTAGTGGTTTTCAGCCAATGGCAAACCTGTGAATAACACTGGATCTTCTAATTATCTGCACTAGCCTAAGCTTGAAGAAGTGGAATGGAAAAAAGGTGTCCACAGGTTACTATTTTTTTTTTTTTTTTTAAAAGAAATTCAGCTTAGGTTTTCAAGAAATGTGCTCCGCGGACCAATTACTGTCTCTGTCTGCTCTTGGAAACTGATGGATTATTGAATAAATTGAAGGTTATTTGAGCGTAATTGCCCTGTTGCTCTTGCCTAAGCAGTTACAACTACAGCCAACGAGTGTGTTCGCTCAGACTAGAGATTAGCGGACCCCTGTGTTGTTCACAATGACTCCTGCATTACCTTTCCCTGCATGCCCTTACTTTCTGTCAGCCTGAAAATGTAGCTTCTTTGTGTGGCTTCCACAGTTTTGTTGTTGCGCGAGGCAGGACTGAATATAAATTTAACAGCTTAGGCCACAAATAGGTGAGTATATCAGAGTTGGGCTTGTTAGTCAAACAGATGTTGCTCCTTACCTGTTATTCATGGAACAAAATAATATTACATTCTTCAAGGTTCTTTATTGTTACGTGTCCCATACAAGTATAAAACAGTAAAATTCTTATTCTTAGTTTTGGTTCCCCGCCTTGCAGTGTAACAATAAACTGTAATAAGTGTAACTACTTTGATACTAGTTTTGAAACGATTAGTCAATTAAATGAATTGTCAACCTTTGGCAGCAATTTTGATGATCATTTAAGTCATTTATCAAGTAACAATGCCAAACGTGCTCTAGTTCCAGCTTCTCAAATGTGCAGATTTGCATCTTTTCTCTGTTTTATACAATTGTAAATTGAATACTTTGGTGTTGTGAATTGTTGGTGTTGGATTTGAAGGAAAATGTTGTTGGGCATTATTCACACTATACTCTGAACAGGTGTAACTCAGTTGCTTGCCAAACCTGATTCTGCCCTTCTGTGTAGGTGATTGGGATAACCAAATCATGTTGATGTCGAGTTTTATCGTCGAATTCAGGGAGCAAACTTCAGCCCTGAAGGCAGTATAAACTTCTCTTTCCCATTTAATCTGTTGCTGTATGAGGAAAACAAGGCGGTGGATGAAGATGGGATGGATACTGTGATAGAGCTTCAGTCAGAAGTGTTGATATCCTAACAAATGCAACCACTTATTTTGGGGCTAATTGGGATGACATAAATAAAACTGTAATACCATTAGTCC
>LKNJ01000516.1:243114-287777 GCA_002120245.1 Maccullochella peelii
CCCCCCCCCCCTCCAACCCCACCCCCAACACACACACACACACAAATCTGCAGAAACATTGAATGGAGCCGCAGAACGCAAATCTCCTGAAACGCTGAAGAGAAGTGTGGGTTTGTGAGGCTGAGTGGTGAATTTAGCTTTGGAGCACCCACAGTCAGTAAAATGGAGGAGGTGATAGGCAGTGTAGGATGAGATTGTAGGTGCCCAGAGCTGTCAGGAGAAGGGGTGGGGGTGGGGGTGGGGGGAGGCAGAAGAAATAGCACGGAGTCAAAACATGTCAGAGCTTTGGGGGGCAGGCGGGAGCTGAGGGGGAGGCCACAGAAAACAGACACATCTCACCAAATTTTCGGCCATTTAAAGTCAGAATGGGATTATGTGACTAAACTTGTCATTGCAGCTTCACTAACAAGGGCGTCATCTGACAGATGATGGACTATTATTTAGCTTCAACTCATTGTGCACTGGCACCCACGTCGACTGCTTCAGATTTTGGGCTACATCACTTCCACATCATAAAAGGTGAGAGCATTATTGTCTCTCTCCTCCCCTTGATATTCAGAAGCACCAACACTCCCGCCTGCAGTATTTGTTTTTTGTGTTGTTGTTTTTTAAATTCGTGAATAGGGAAGGAAAACATCTAAGTGGAGATGTCGGTCTTAAATGCCAAAAAAAAAAAAGAATCTCAGAAAATATTTGCAGAAAAATAGGGCAAAAGTACTGTTCTGAAACACAGCTCGTTGCGCAGGAATAAGCCGCGAAAGATTTGGGAGAAAATTTCTGAACATCAAGACACTCACAGATGCGCCAGAGGAGAAAAATCAACCCATACTGTTATTGTAAGGACCACAAGTACGCTCAACTAATAATAGGCTATTGATGATGTACAGACTCCCTGGGCTCTTCATCCTCTGGCGGCAATTGTTTCAAAATGAAACAGACCTCCACTTACTTACCCATGTTGTCTCATCGGTCCGTTCCGTGGCGCAATCCGCCGCACAGATCACGACTTCCTCCGTGTCGCCTTTCCTTTCCAGTACCTGGAGAGCCCCGGAGCTCCGTGCGCCTCTCACGCGAGTGGTGACTCACCTGCCTTCATTCTAAAAACTGTCTCTCGATTATAAAAAGCTTTTGAAGTTTGCTCCCATGCTCCTTGACGCAGCGTAACTTTCCAGACCTGTCAAAAATAACCGTGCCATCAAGCCCCAAGTTGGAAGTCAAACGCCTGGCTCTGCAGCGTTATTTTCACCCGATGGAAACATAGTCTTGGAACAGGTGCCCGCAACAACTACAAAAACCGTCGCACGTTGCAAAAGTTAAGAGGCGGAAACGAGCGGGATGGTGCCGCAGGGATCGGGGCAGTCACCGGCGGAGGCAGGTGTCCTCTGCGCAAACATCCAGCGGAGCGGCACAGACGCCAGGCAGCGATCACAGGCGGCAGGCACGGCCACTGTCAGAGGCTCCTGTGCAGAGCATCGGCGAGCAGGTTTGGCGTGTGCGCGCCCGGCTGCGTGGGGGACGTGTGCGCGTGTGGGAGAAAGAAATGGAGAGAGAGAGAGAGAGAGAGAAAGCGTTCAATGCAGTGTTTAACAGCTGCAGGCAGATTTGGTCAAATGTGAGATTTGCTTTTGTTTTTGTTGTTGATCTGCATTTTCCGTCTCCATCACCACCAATGAACAACAAACCAACAAACCAATGCAGGAGCCGTCTCCCCCTTTACCACGCTTTTCCTCTATAAATCCATTATGCAGGTGTTGTGGAGGATACGCTGAGGGCTATATGTGGTCATCATTATAGCATGAGTGGGTAGCCTGCCTGATCCCACCTCTTGTTGCATAATTATTGAGGATGGTAAGGCTGAATGCAAGAGTTTTGTTGAAGCAGGGATACTGTTGGACAGGCTTTCCTAGAAGTTTCTTTTTACATTTATACTGTACTGAAACATGGCAAACTCTCTCTCTCATTAGGGAGCATGCCATTATCCAAACCAGATAGAAAATGGTAGTTTTTGATTTTTGTATGATTAAAAATGCTGTAATTAAGCCTTTTTGCAATAACAAAAGTCCTACTGCAATAACATGTCACTCTAATTTCAGCTGAAGTTATATCCACAGTCCATAAAACTTTCAAATATTTGATTTAGTTCCACCTTCTTTAATCACTTCATATTGTGATTCATTCCTGGGATGGTGTTTAGTCTTCCAACTGGTACTTATTCAGATGATTCAGACACAAGAGACGAAAAAAGACAATAAATTATAAAAATGTGCCCGTTATAAGCAATAGCTCCAGCCTGACTTGACTTTCAGTTTAGCCTTGTCGCACTATTTAGTGAGTTAGTGAAAGTTTTATGACAGTATAGCATTGGAAGTATGAGGTTCAAAGTGAGCAAGTACAGACGATAAACTCTGTCCTCAGTCAGGCATTGAGAACAAAAATGAAACTGCAGCATAGTAATGCCCATGGTTTTGGAATGATATGTTGAACAATCACATATTGGTGTAATGTTCAGGGCGCAGATTGTTTAAAAATCAAACCATCTCTTAAAAAGCCTCACATGTACTCTTGAAAGAAAACATTCTCTGTCAAGAGTAACTTTTTTAATATTGTAATTATTTCACTTTAATCTCTTCAGCTAAATTTCCAAAGCACACACAAAGAATAAGAACCTTGATTTTTTATATAGAACCGTAATGCACCCTTTTTTTCAGACACCGCTGTATGCATCTGTGACAGAAAGCCATATAACACAAACATATGTGTGTGTGTGTGTATGTATGTATGTATGTATGTATGTATATATATATAAACATGCTGTTCAAAACAGCATGTTTTCCAACATAACTAGTTGTGTGGGCAAAATGGCTGCAGTATCCAGCTTTGTATGGTCAACCTGACTTTATCACAATAGTCTTTTATGGGTCAGAGCTCCTTTGAATGTCAGATCTGTTCAGTTTCTTTGAGCCAGTCACAAACTAACAACAGCACTTCTTCATTTTTGAATAGATTCCGCCTAACAAGCTGACCATTTCCTTCTAGAAACTCCTCCAGGTGTGTGCAGGATTCAGCCCTTCAGCTCTTTACGTACCATACTGTGCTATTGTAAAGCATTCGGCTCCTGCTGCACTTTGTAGAAATTTGAATTGAATATGGTTATAACATTTGGTAAAGTGTAGTTCAGTCAGGAAAGACACTTGAGACAAGGAGTGACAAGAGCCATACAATTAATCTAATAAGCACAGGGAGCTGCTCGATGGAGGTTTGACATTGGCGCTGTCGCCGGGAGCCACAGTTACGGGGAGGCAGGGCTGTAAATCAGCAGGGCTATGGAGATCCCTCCACTTCCTATGCCTCCTCCTTCTTCTCCTCCTCTTCCTCATCCTTGACCACAGACACGGCCATGATGCTGGTGGTGAGAAGGAGGAGTGTCAAAATGCAACATAGTTCAGTGTCAGGTAAATACAGGAGGAAAAGGAGGCCACAATGACAGAGGGGAACAGTGATAACACAGGGGAAAGGACAGGTGATACCTCTCAGGTGAGCCGGCAGAGGCAGGTGATGGGAGAGTCTTTGTGTTTGAACTTATGCGAAGAGCTTCAATAATGCTACATGGGGTCTGTATTGGTATTTAGCCATGTGTGTGTTGCGTATCAGTCGTTTCAGCAAATGCTCCACAACGTGAAAAAGTGCTCTAGTGGCTGTAGCAGTTATGACGCAAAGGAGGAAATACTGTGACGTTGTTATAGATCTGTGGTTAAGGTTTGGTTAGGTTTAGACCCAACTGCGACTTGGTTCGGGGTTAGGGAAACATCGTGGTTTGGATTAAATTGCCAACTTAGTTAAGGTTAGAGGACCTTCATTGCCATGTGTACAATAATAACCATGGTAGTTAAGGATGGGGAACAGTCATGGTGTCAACAATGTTGATTGTCAGTTTGAAACAGGAAACGAACAGCGGTCTCCCGCGTTAAAGTCAGACGTTATGGATGGATTCAGACCCATCCAACCCGACCTGCTCCCTCTGCAGGCTTTGTGGCTCTATAACAACATCACGCTATTTCCTCCTTTGCTCCCCATGGACAAAAGTCATCATTCCTACGGCCACTAGAGAGCTTCATCACTTGTTGTTTGTTGGCATTTGATGAAACTGATAATCTTGTTTTTCTTGAGAGGACAATATCGATAAGGGCGCTGAATCAAAAATGTGCACGGCAGTTACAAATGACATATTTTCTTATTTAATTTGGTGGACTTATTCAGTCATGGTTTTGATTTTATATACTGAGGTTTTCAAATGTCTGTCTGTGAAATATAATACAAATAATGCTACCAACCCAGTTCAAAGGAGATGAATGGAATAATTTTTCTGGTTCACAGCTTTGGAAACAGGTGAACAGGAAACACTGTTTCAGAAAAAGATTTTTTAATGCTGTGAGTGCCCACACACAGTTCCATTGACCTCCATTGTATTGGGGTTGTAGCAAAAATATCCTTGAGAAGAATGAATTTGGATTTGGAGATAATTGCTCAGTTTTACTACTTCTGTTCAGATTGCTACAACCTTGCACTATTTCTTCTGTGACATATACAGATACATGTGTGAGAATATTTTGTACAAATACAATTTTAATGGGGCAAAAGCTCGAAAATACCTTCAAAGTCTACCCTGTGTAGGTGTGTATGATGAAAGCGCCTTATTATTACTTATGAAGTTGCTGCATGTAGCTGTTCACATTCTGTATGATACAGTACCTCGTGTTGTTACTTTAAAAGTTCAAAAGAAGCTCATTGGCTGTAGGAAAAATGGCAAGAAAAAGGGCTTTCTCTCATGACATTTCTGCATTTATTTCTTGCCATCAAATTTCAATAAAATGTTCAGTGCTGTGTAGTTTTGATGGGATTAGGGTAAGGATCTGTGTGTGATTCTGTTGTTGAATCAGAAGTTTAAGTCGGTGGTGAAAACTTTTTGTCATATCTAGGACAACAAAATCTTGTTCTGTGAATAAAAAATGTTAAATGTCTCAACTAATCAGCCGTGTTTCTTTATGACACCACCCCTGCTGTCCATTACTGTCTGAAAATGATCATGGAAGAGTCGCCACTCTGAAGAAGAGAAGAATGAGAGACACTTTGATTTTTTTTTATGCAGACTCCAGACTTTAAACATATTTTCCAATGTTAAATTTGTGTTACAATTGATTGGCGAAGGTGTAAAGTACATTTCTAGGCCGTGGTTAGTTGTGTATTTTTCCATATAATGCAGAAAATGCAGATTAGGTGAGATAACATCAGTATATTTTTAGCTCAGCTGCAACAGGGTTTGAACTTTTTTCAGCTCTCTGAAACATCAGACATTAGCTTTTTGGTGTCAATCCCTCACAATCAAAGAGCAAAGTCTTGTTTGTAGACACACTATTTTCCACCAACATTCAACAGGGAGAGACTCTTTGTTCAAGAGGCAGGGATAAGAGCATCTCTACCAGGAGCTTGCAATGCTGTGCAGCCACCAGACATGGTGTGATCACTGACATGCCTCCGTGTTCATCAACCATTTGACTTGCTATGTGTACTTATATTCCCAGTACTTAACCTTTTCATTGAACATAGTTAGTTCATACCGGTTAGTGGAAGGGGGAGGCTGAGGAGGAGAGGCTGCAGTAAAAGAGTAAATTAAAACACTTCATTTACTGGATTGAATTGAACAGAAATGTTCAGCTCATTCCACCTTTTCCACCCTTTTTAATGAAGGTCAGTAGGATCCCATTTGTTGTGCTCTAATTTGGCTGCAATTTATGATTACACTCGTTAATGATTCATCTGCTGATTATTTTTCAGATTAATTGCTTAGTCTATAAAATGTCAGAAAGTAGTGAAAACACTCTGTGACAATAAGACTCCAGAAAGTCACTGAGGCGGTCCTCTGAGTGGCAAGAAATAGTTAAAGAATGTAATTCCCTATAAACCACAACTTGACATATGTGTACATATTTAACAAAAAACAATGTGTTAATTCACTTTAGAGTTGTTGGTAGTATTGCTGAACTTTGGAGTGACTTAGGATTTCTGTTTTCCCCTGATCCCAGTCTTTAGCTAAGCTAATTGACTCTAGGCAAGACAGAAAATGAGCATATTTTCCAAAATGTCGAAATATTCCTTTAATAATAATAACTTTATTTATATAGAGTTTAGAGTGCCTTGAGAGACAAAGCAAGATACACTGAAGGCAATGTAACAACAGAAAGGCCAAACAGTAAGGCACAACAACATTTCTGCTATATAGGTTGGGACCAGACCCAGATCCTGCTTTTAAAAGTGAAAAATCTTAAAATCAATTCGGACAGGGAGCCAGTGGAGTCGGACTGGGGTGATGTGATGTCATCTGTTGAAACCAGTAAGAAGCCAAGCTGCTGCATTCTGAACTAGTTGGAACTAGTTTAAAGAAACAATTAGTTGGACTCTAATTTGTTCAAATGTTTTCCCTGAATGAAATATCCAGTCGTCAATTAATGTTCTCGAGTGTTTTGGTCACCATAGTTCATTTGTGCTTAAGTTTGCAAGGTCACCAGCTCCTTAAACATGTGAAGTACCTGGTCTTTGTCATAGTTCTTGCTGGCTGTAGCTTTGAGTGGCGTGCTGCTACATTAGATCTGCATATCAGTGGTTTTCAATTACGTCCCTCGAGACGCAGAATCCTGCTGGTTTTCTATCCTGCTAGGTCGATAATTACATTTATCTGGTTTCCAAAGTCTGAAATGACACTCTTATTAGATGGCTGAAATTAAAGGCAGCAGTTGGGATCCACGCTTATATGACTAAGAACACTGCTGTCTGCAAGTTTCCGTGTCATTATGTTATGACACTCTCTTCAGTTTCCCAGGGTACATTTTAAGTGGCCAAAGTCACTGACTTTCTGACTTTCTTCAGTCACACTAAACACCACAAATCAAATGATGTATGTACCTCAGAAACTATTGTATAAGTAAATAAATAATTTGAATTAGTCCTTGAGGATATTTCAACTAGTTTCTGTACTTACCATAAAATACTATGTTGATTTATATAGAAGGACAGAGTACATTTCATTGCATGACCTTAAACTGCCTTTGCTTGCACATTTTTAAAAGCACTTAATTGACTGCTGAAAAAGTCATGGATCATGACATCAGTAGTTAAGACGACTCACACTGCAGCAAAAATCAATAGTTGCTCATATCAAAGCTTATTGGAGTTTTGCAAGGAGAAATTACACAGCACATAAGTGATAGCTAGGTGTTATCTCACTCAACATGTTGTGTTTTATGGATTTACAGACAGTCATCACTTCTCCTTTTGGGACAATATGGAATCATCCCAAAATCCTAAGTTGTCCGTGCAGTGACAAAGTATTTATTTGCTATTTTGTACAAGCTTACAAATACAGGATGCATCATTTTTTTTTCTATTTCTGTAACTTATGTTGTCATTCATTCATTTTCATTAATTGTTCCTCCTGGTGGGAACAGCATGTGCTAAATAGGATAAAGAAAATAAAACTCATACACAGATGATGGTTAGAAAATACAGTGGGAGGTTAATAATATAATACTCCGGAATTCAATATGATAGCTGATTGTTGATGGTGTTGTACAAAATAGAAAGAGGGTGGATGAAAAATATCCAGATGAATATTTACTGATAAAATGATAGAATGAGTCACTCATTCATTCATGAATCTAAATGGTAAAATGCTACTGAGAGTATCACTTTCTCCCAGTCAGACACAAAATGAAAACGTCTAGTATTTCAAATGCACTTGTGAACCTCTTGCTGCTATATTATAACTGAGGTAAACACACAGTATACAATATATTTGCAGTTAATTTGAATTGGCTACAATGGTAAACAGCAAGGATTTATATAAAGGGAGCAACAAATACAGTGATGAAGAGAGGAAAATAAAATACTAGCTGTGTAAGGCAGGGATCCCTAATAAACACATTTTATATAATATTAAAAAACAGAGTTTGATATCAAAGGTTGAAAAGAAAAGAAAAAGTTGGGGGATGCATAGCCGATGCAAAGCTAAAGTACAGGTGATGTCATCTTTGAAATTTTTAAATCTTTTTAAGCTGAGGCTTCAGGCCTAATCTTTTTTCTTAACTAGGCTAAATGGTGCATGTTAAATTGAATGAATTGTGAACATGCATCAATTATTCAACATTATAAACATAAGTCAGTCAAGCAGATAAGGTCACATTATCATAATAAGCCACCACTCATCCTGTCCAGTTTTATCAATAACTAACACTGACAGCCATAAATAATTTCACTGCCTGATGTCAAATTAGTGTATAATGTAATTTCTCAAAGCAAACATATGGATACAAATGTTACTGTGGTTCTGTGAATTATGGATCACTACGGGAGCTGTGCTTTGCAGCTGGATATCCCATCACATGCACGTGCAAGTTAAGTATCTAAATCAACAAAGTCACCTGTGATCTTGGTGATTACAGGCGACTTTGCCAAAAGCCCATCTATAAAAGACCCGAAGACCCAGGTAACATTTCTTTTGGAATCATGGAATCAGAGGGCAAGCAGCACAGCACACCACAGATTTACAGTATATTCCACATGCTATGCTGCCATTGATGCAGGAATATTTTCCACCAAGCAGTTCAGTTCAGTTCATTACACATTAGAATGGTTATTTTTGCATTTCCACTGGCAAAAGATGTGGATGGTACCAATAGAACCACTCCATTCTGTCCTGTTTTTCCGTTACCCCTCTGTTGAGGTACCTAGCACACTGACCTGGGACTTCTGACTTGGGTGCTAGGAATCAAAAGAAATACAGATGAACACTCTGCTGAATTGGCATCCATCTGACACTGATGCTGTGTGTCCCTGATTGCCTGTGTCTTTATGGGAACATAACAATCAGTCATCTACATATGGAAGAATTCACAACTCTCTTGCCTGCAGCAGTGTGACTGGCATGCATCTTATATACAGGGGGCTAGCAAAATCCCAGGTGGGAGTACTTTGAACTGGTATGCCTTTCCCTGAAAGGACTTTTCTGCCTCTTCCTTGAAGGGACGTTTTTTTTTCAAGTCTGCCTCTTGCTGCTTCTGGATCCTGGGTAAGGTTGCTGTGGTGACTCCAGAGGGAAGCAGCCTGTCAGCACGCAGACATGCTCCTCTCAAGATATGCTAACCTTGCAGAATGCAATTGCAATTCATGTATGCATCCTCAGCCCCTGTCTGAGGTGATCAATACCAAGACAAGACTGGCATCTATTCATGGCCGTCTTCAGGTTGAAGAGGGGCCAGGCAAACAGTGTACACCATAAGTAACACCATGCTGGGAGAAAATGAAAAATAGACAGTCACAACTATCTGAGATCACTCACTGGTTTGAAAGCAACAGATGTGTTGTAAAAAGAAAATGCAGTGAAGCAGGTCACAAGTGATTTCGCTGAAGATTCTCAAACTGTGAGTGTGACGTGTGGTGCAGTGAAAGTACTTGTGGTATAGATGACTTTCTTATAATAGACACTTGTGCAACTGCATTAGCTGGACTATGCATCTGGTGTTAAGCACCACCGTAGCTTCCATTAAGGTCCCCTAGGTCTGAACCTTGGTAACTTTTATCACAAGTTACTCTCTTTTTGTTTGTTTTTGTGACTGAATCCAATCACGTTTTGTGAATGACATCATTTTAATAGCCCCTGTGGATATAAAACCTTTGCTAATAGCTAACAGTAGCTAATGTAATTTCTTAATCATGATAAATACAGCTTTTGTGTAGGCCTATATAGTGTACATAAGTATGTAGGTTAACAGCATTTTCCCCAGGGGTTATTTCAGCTGCCATTAATTAGTAGTCACGGTAACCAACCCTAATGAAGTCGTGTACAAAATGTGTGGGGACAAATATATGACTGGTATCTGCTGCAGTGTAGAGCGTTAGATAATGTTATTTCACAGATAAAAACAGTGTCCACTTTTATAGATTAGCCTTGATTTGAAAACCTTTCATTTAGGTGGGGATAGGAGCAGCTATATGGTGACTCAATAAACACTTGGTTTCCATAGCAACCATCCTGCCAGCATCCACTTGATGTGAACAGATCCTCCCGACAGGGAATGCCACGGTTTAAGAGTATTTTCCAAAGATCAGACTGCATTTTTTTTTTTTGTTCGTTTGTTGGATTGGTTGTTTGCTTTTTTGAGTCTGAACGAGGCCAGATGAATCACTATGCCTTCTCCTTTGTCCTTATAGTTTTTTGAAGGCTGCCTCTGGCTGATCTCTGCCTTGTCAGTCAGTCACTAGATTCAGATTTTAGCATTTGGCTAGTTAGTTGCTTGTTAGTTATTTCAAAAATAGTAAAACACTAATAAAACAAGAAACTAATCTTAAGTCTGAACCAAGCTGTCTGGTTCATATTAATGTCATAATTTCAATCTGTAAAGACCACAGAATTTAATTTTAAAGGGCCTTGAACCCAAAACAAAATATGAATAATACTGCTAACCTGCTTATTGTTTTTTAAATCCAATTTAATATATGTTGAATTTAACAATAGTGTGTATAGCTGGTATTCAACTTTATTAAAAGAGTACAGCCAAAGAAAAGTCACCTTCTCTGACCAAAGACCTATAGTGCCGGGAGTCAGCTTAGACTGAGAGAAGGAAGAGGAGGTACAGAGGATCAGACAGATTAAATGTGCGTTTAAGAATAGATGGAAGCTCTCCCATACACTCCACAACCCCCACAGCCGCTGGTGGACCTTAAAAAAATGCAAAGCAACACCCTCTGGCTGTCAAAAGGTAGGGAACAAACAGATTTTAGTAATTATAGATACTCAAACCAATCTGTGCCGCTTTACAATCAGTGGTAACATTTAGCTTAAGCGCAGGAGGGAGCGTCATGTGTAGCACAGTGGAAAACTTTGAAACTCGAACTCCGGAGTCTGCACCTTGCGTAAAGCACCACCTCTGCGGATCGTGAGAGGGGTTCTATTTATATGAGAGATACAGATTCTCATCGGAGGGACTGACTTAGCTTCTTGCAAGAAATGTCATTTCAAATGCATGTCACTGTGCTTTTGTACCCCGATATCATCCTACAACAGAGACTGACTGATGCACTAAAGCCTTGTATTTGTTGTACTGTGTTGTATTGTTGTACCACTTTGAATTATGTTTTTGTATTTATTTTTTATTGGCTCCCAAGTCCGTTTTACACCGCCGGGGTTGCAACTGAAAGAATAAGGCTAAAATTGTGATACACGGCATAATACATCGAAGCAACACATTAATTTAATGAAATACACAAATGTTATTATAGTCTGATCTACTCGTGCCTGATGGGGCAGTGATATTATAAGCCTGTTAACACATTCGCACAGTCGGCGATTTTTTGCCAGCTGTCCTTCCTGCATTTGGCAGCTGCAGCAGTGTTGCTTTTAGCCTGGATTATGTGTTTAAATTCTTCGTTTTTCTCTAATATTATAGGATGCTCTTTGTTGGTAAAATATGCTGCTCTGCAAACCCCGCCCCTTTTATGTGAACACGCTCATGGCTAGATTGGGAAACCCTGGGTTGACTTGACCGAGTTGATAACCTCCGTCGTGTGACCGCTTAGCATGATCGCAGTTGTTAGTCTAAGTGAAGCCAGATAACGAAAAGATATCCTGGGTATGTTGAACTTGCTTCGTAGTACACGCCTCAGGTCTTGACCGTAATCTATGTAATATTATTTACAGAGACCCAACAATTCCCACCATGAGCAACACTAGGTGACAGTGGCAAGGAAAAACTCCCTTCTAACAGGCAGAAACCTCAAGCAGAACCAGAACCAGGCTCTGGGTGGGCGGTCATCTGCCTCGACTGGTTGGGTTGAGGGGGAGAGAGAGAGCAGGAGGGAAGAGAACAAGTGTAAGTGTACACACTTGCCCTGCCATAGACTTTAATCAAGCTGCCTTTGGGAAGATGAGCCAAAAGGTTTATAAATAAATGTTGCTTGCCTAAAATAAAAGTTTCATTCATCTATCATTCAAGTGATTGGCGCTACTATTACTACTATTAGTAAGAAAGACTGCCACAGCATTTACATTCAAATAAAAAAGACACTGCAACCTCCTAAAGTGACAATACAGGTATTAACACTTCAGTTGGAATAGGCTACAAAACACACCTTGAACGTTGAAGGTTCTTCACTATTTATCAGGATTTGGTGAAGTTTCAAACATAAAAACACAGATATAATTTCAACCCGGTTACACAAGCATAATAGTTTTTGAAACTGACCTGTTTAGTTTATACGCCATACTTATGAAATGACAAGTCTAAGGTTTATAGAATGTTTTTCATTCCATAAGAATAAATTCACCAATGACATTCACATTCATAGTTGGTTGCCAAGTATTCAGATCGCTGAGGTGATTTTTTTCTTTCTTTGTTTTAAACCTGTCAAGGATAAAGAATCAAGGACTTCCTTTTCAGCAAACTGATAAAAGCAGAACCTTTCGCTTAGTGTACTTTATTTGGAGCTGAAGATGAAGTTTCAGTTTTTCAATTTGTACTATTTCATACAGGTTAATCTTAATAGAATCTTCAGTGTGTGTGTGTGTTTGAAAGAGCCGAGACAGAGAGAAACACTGGAAACGACAAAGAGACTTCTCATCAATCTAGCAGACAGTCATCAATGTTCATTTGTATGGCTCATCTGGGGCAAACGGTCTAAGTGTAGTTTGACAATAAAGCAAACACAATTGAGCAGGATGGCTGCTTTTGCGGTTTGTTCAAAGGTCAGCTAAATAGCCATCCATTTATTTAGCTGTGTATCAAGTTTGAAATGTTAATAACGGGATACATGATATTATTCACACTGACTGCTCCACATCACAATGCATACATGCAGAGGAAGTCTAACTAAGGGCCATTTCCCTTTTTTGCTCAATTTAGTCTGCCTCTAAGTGGGTGTCCCACTCATGATGGCATAAGCTGCGGATTTGGTTGCTAGGTTGCAGTCATGAATGTGTACAGTGCTACACACAGAAGGGAACCAGCAAGGGAGAAGCAGCAGCAGCAGCAAAGATTCATTTAAACAGTGTTGTTTTCCTCAGTCCACACACTTTCCGCCCTTAGTGTAGCTACTGTATAGAGGCCAATTGTCTGCATTGTGTTTTTTCAGTCCACTGTGCTTTACCTTGAATGTCCTATCACAATTCTTAAGGTGCGATAAGATACGATAAGATAGAACTTTATTAATCCCGTACATTTAGTTTACCGGATAAACTCCGAAAACAAGGTTAGTGGATGAAACAAAGCTTTTATTTTTTTAAAGAATGTTTCGTTTAAGAACGTTTTTCTTTTTTCATGGCATTCAGTTAAGTCAATATACATTGACAGAAACCAGAAGACGCATTCATCTTATACTGCTTACATATTGTATAACATGGGTGCTTTTGGCAGCACTAATACATTAAGACAGGCTAAACATTTATGTATATAACCTCTGTCTGCAATCAACAATCAGATCCACAGGGTGACTGCAGGCAGGAACCACACTGTTCCCCCCCACCCCCATGCTTAGCACCACACCTCAGCCCCCTGCTGCATGTCAGCACCACAGCTTTGTCAGAGTTGAGCAGAATACCTAGGAGAAGTCTAACTTTTACATGGTTGAAAGTGTGGATACAATCCCACTCTCCTCATCTGTGCCCCTTTTCTTGAATAGGGTCTAGTATTTAGCAATGGTAGTCATCGTCTCTATACATTCGGAACAAGTGGGATGTGGAATTCAGACTCCACATGTGTCCATGTTTGGAAAAAAAACAAAACATCAAAGTTTTTACACATGCACAAGTCTCTGCAAACCTGCTTCTTATAAATTATGTTCAACAGCTTTCTGTATTTGTATAATTTAATACAACAATAATGGCAACATTCAGTGCCAGTGCAGGAATTAGTGCAATGTTCATATAGTTTAGAGCAAGGATACTCAAATAAAGATGGGTCAAAGGTCCAGAGTGGATTAAGTGAGATCTAAAAGTGGCATCTTTGTTGGTGTGTTGGCCAGGTAGAGACACTCGAGATCCTTGCCTTCTGTTGTTGTGTTACAGTTATTCTGCTGGCAGCTTAATCTGATGATTTCAGTTGCTGAGGTCTGCGGTTCCTACTTCTGTGTTCTGTTTGACGGATTTGTCAAAATGAGCATGTTAGGTGTAGTTGCAGCGTTTCTCCCTCTCTTCACAATGGCCACTGCAAATGATAGCACACGGGTGTTAGCTTCCCCTGAGTAGAAAGAACACGTATCTTTCAGTCCACTCATCCTTGCACTCGTATTCTTCGCAGTCAACCATTCTTTTCTTTGTACTGGCCATTGTTGATGCTATGACTGTAGCACTGCCGGTGCTACGGGGCTCGCTTAGCGTGAGGACACACACACAGACTCCGGATAGAGAGGGAGACACACACTTTATTTAGCTTCACGCTCAGGTAAGTACAGTGCTGCTGACGTCGCTTCCTCGAACCTGCATCGGCGACTCCCCCCTTCCCTCTCCTCTGCAGCTGAGCTCTCTCAACCACACCCCACCACCACAATGACATTTCATACAGTATTTTCAGCCTGAGCTCCTGCCTCCGACAGTGAACTTGCCACCTTCCTTGACTGTAGGGTGGCGGGTGAGGTGATGTAATAGTGATGTGTCCCTCACAAGTAGTCAGGGTCAGGGTGCATTGAGTTTTTTTCTAGCGCCGCATCAAATTGTATCTCCAACTAGAAAACCTTTGGTCGTAACCGTTTTGCACCTGTGTTTACGGTGAATTTTCTGGGGGATATTTACTAAGCCTGTCATCAACCATCAGGGGTGCAAAAGTTTGCGTCGATGCAATTTTCCAATTCAGCAGGCTATATACTAAGTCTATGGATGTGAATGTTTTGACGTGTGTTGCGTACTCAACTGCAAGCCTGTATTCCTCCTGCAAGAGGAACTGCTGTATTTGTGGAACATAGCCTGATGTTGTCGGCTCAACAAAAAGAGCAGTGATTGAATGACTAATGAGAAATAAACGTGGGGGATTTTTCGTGCTCCTTTGTTTAGATTATTTCTGTAAGGAGATAAAAATAAATAACAGCCCCCTTAATAAATATTACTGGCTGCTGCAATCATATGGCATTGGACTGAAGCTGGTGGTAGCCATGAAAAGTCAGGAAAAATAAGCAAAATAAACAGAAAGGTAGTCAATATAACTATCTGTTTTATTGTTGCTCTTTTGTCTTGTGTTGTGGTGCTGAGCTGAGAGCTCCAGTAAAGTTAAAATGCATCTTCTAATTTGTGTTAGTTTTTTCACTAGTTTTAATCCAATTTTAGTGCATATTTTAATCAAATTTCCAGAAATTCTGCAGAAGAAAATGCAAATTAATGTGCGTTTCCCTCCACTACTCATATGCGAATATTAGAAGTTGGGTACATCAAGATTAAGAGCTGGTGGTGGCAATTCCTTTAGTTTGGTGCAACTAAACCATTGCAGAAGAAGAGGGCACAGCGAGAAGACATATTTAAAAGAACGTCATTCAAACTGCAAGCAAATAAAATCGATGTGAAAAAATGTGATGGAAATTCGGTGTTTATATTTGTTTCGTGTATTCACCGCCATTACGGAAGCTTCACTGGACATTTAAGCCATAAGCTTCATGTACGTAACCATTCATTCTAATAAAGTCTGTTTCTGTTGCACTTTGTTGCATTTTGTTTTTATCGATTTGCCAATTTTTCCACCTCAGCCAAGGGTAAAAACTTTTTTCCAAAGTGAGATGAAAACAAACTTAATGGCAGTTTCAACCTGTCTACAGTACAGTCTCTCACCCTCTGTGTGTCTGCTAAAACAGTGCTGCAGAGTTTACACCTTCTTTTCCCAGATGTTAAATTGCCATTGTTGTTGCTATTCTCTGATGGGTTTTTTTGTTTCCAGTTTTACCATGTCACAGTTGGTCTTTAATCTCTATTATTTAATATTTATGAGTATTAATAAACAAAAAAAGACACACAAACTGCAGTGAATATACACACATTTGTAGGCTGTGCTGTTTCTGGCTGTGTTTCTATAACAGGCAACTTCCACTTCATTGCTTTTAGTGTTGTTGCAAGAGGATGGAGACCCTTAAGGAATGTCAGCTACGTCTAGAGAGTATTCTAGAACTAGAACAGAACATTCAACAACTAGAAATGGAAGGTAAAACGAAGGTAAATGGAAGAATATGTTTTATGACCTTTATTATTATTTGCAAGCATGCCAGTAAGCTGTGTGGGGAAACCTTTTTTAGAGCACTTTCCAAGCTGTATTGATGTATCCTCTGTTAGTGCTATTGGCACTAATTCTTGGCCTGAATTATATCGATGTGATATAGCAGTGATTGAAATTGTGAGTTTTCACTCCTGTCATTGTGTCTTACAAACACAATACAGCTAACCCCATCCCATGTTGGTGTCCATTAACACACTTTATTACTATGACTGTGCTGTGAATAGTGACCTTTGAAGAAACACTCAGGGATGGAGCAATAGAGTTTTCTTTTGTACTATTACTGCAGATTCTCCACACAAACATGGAAATCCACTTTAGAGCTAAATATAGCTAAATATACGACCTGTCCCTCTCTGTGAGGTTGAAATCCCTCTACCTTCTTGCTTGCCTGACCAACTTTCTCACCTGGACATTAACTTGGCTTGTCAGTTTAAAGTGAATAAGTGAGTGCGTGTGTAAATGAGTTGGGAAATGAAGGATTAAGTAAGTAAATGGGTAAGTCAGTAAATTGACACGTGAGTAAGTCAATGCTCATCGCAAATATACCCGTTGTTACTTATCGCCTAACATATTAGCCGATTTTAAGTGATTTAGACAAGTTTATTTTTCAACTGTAAAATATCATGTACATATGTTACCACTTTTCTTTAATAACCAAATTTAAAGGATCCTTATCAAAAATGTGTGTGCATTTTGCCGTTTATCAAAAAAAAAAACTATCAGCCTCGAAAATGGTGTTTCGGTGAGGCTCTAGTTTGAAAATGAGTAAATTGTAGAGTTCGTGGATATGACGACATAAACCATTCAGATCATAGATATTTTGTCAACCAGCGGACAGTTAACTATACTGTTTCTAGCAGCCCTGTATCCCTAGGAATGGTGCTTAATGTGGATCATGTCATACCTCACAATTTACGTCCAATGCCAATGCAGGAAGTGGAGTTCCCTTTATGTAGTGAGGCGAAATAGTAACAATCAGAATTAGGTTTATTGCCAAGTCGGTTTTCACATACAAGGTATTTGCCTTGGTATATTGGTGCATCACAATAAACATATAAAATATAAAATGTAAAGGGTGTGTTGGTCAGGGGGGTGAATGATGCAGCGCATCCGATTTTCATGCAGTAGACCGAAGTTAGTGTCCTGTCACATACTGCAATTAGAGGTGGGTAGAGTAGCCCAAAACTGTACTCAAGTAAAAGTACAGTTTCAGTATTTTATAATAACAAGTTCTCAGGTATAAGTAAAAGTAATCATCACAATATTTACTTGAGTAAGAGTGCAAAACAGAAAAAACTATTGAAGTGAGTAACTTACCAAAAAAATAACACAATGTTTCTACTTTTATTTTATTATGACATGACTGACATTTTCTCATGACCGTTTTCTTCAGGTAAAGGTAAACAAGCGAACATACGCCTGCATTTATGTATAGTCAATTTGTGATTAAATGTCATATCATTGCCTCCTGATTAGATAATCAAACGACATCCACATTCCCAGTCTTCATATCTAAGTGTGATCACTAAACATTATACTTTATTGTGCTTGTTGTCTTGATTTGGAAAGTAAATCAACAAATGAGCATGGACCCTGTAGTATTATGTCAAAAAATTGGATATAAAGAGAATCAACATGTTACAGTGTCCTTATACTTTGAGATAATCCCAGAAACAAATCAAGAGTTACATGTAATCTATAAGAGTTTAAGTAAATGTGACACTTAACATTGCTGGGGGCAGCATAGACGGTCCCATGTTCCCATCACAGACACCTTTGGATCAGGTGTGAGACAACCACGTTCAGACACAGAGAGAACATCTGTCTACGGGCATACAGGAGTCTATAATCTTAGTGAAAACAGGCCTATGTTAAATCTAACAAAGTAAAGTCAAACTTTTAATATTCACCTTTTGATTCGATTCAAACACTGACATATAAATTATAAAATAAATTATAAGGGCTTTTATGTTTGACACGTATTATAAAAAGTATTTCTTGTGTGTGTGTGTGTGTGTGTGGGGGGGTTCTCCATGTCCATAATTTGCTCCCTATTTCTTTCTCTCTCCCTCCTTCCATCAGGTTACATGAATGTCTAATGCCTAATGTAGTGTTCAGTACAGATGCACATCATTAGCAGTATAACTTGGATATTTAAAGTACATTGTGTGAGAAAGCAGGAGTACAAGTAGTTTTGATGCATGATAATGTATACTGTTTGTATATAACTTGTTAAACCTGGTGAGCATAAACAGATACACCTGCTGCTTTATGTCAGCTCAGTGTCAGTGCAGTGCTCTGATGTACTGACCTCAGATCAGTGTTCACAACTGGAGCCTGAGTAGTGGCTTATTAGCATCCAGATGTAACAGGGGGAAACTATTCGAACAATACAATTTACTCAGAAACCTTAGTCCGCACCCTTTCTAAAACATTCTAATGGAAGTGATGGGAGACAAAATCCACAGTCCTATTTCTGTGCAAAATATTAAGTAAAAGCTTCTGAGGCTTCAACCGTCTGGAAGAAACCCATTTGATTTGTCTAACTCAGTCTTTTTAGTATGAAATGTTCTCTCCTCTGTCCTCCAGTGTTTCCTTGCTGAGCTGCAGTGGAGGGATAGTAACAAAAAGAGGGAAATGTCTACTAAAAAGACTGTAACTTTGGAAGATCCGCACTTAATTTGTCTAACTCAGTCTGTTGAAGGTTCATATTATCTTCAGCTGAACTTATTTTTGCACAGAAGGAGAACTGTGGGTTTTGTCCCCCATCACTTATATTGAAATCGCTTTAAGAAGTGAACTTTACACGGACAGTGTGGACAGGGTTGCCAGTAAAGCAACCAACAGTGCTGTTAATGTACATAGGGGCATGTGAAGATTGTTTTAAGACATATTTTAAAAAAATATGAACTTATCCTTTAAACATACAGACTGCTGCCATGTGCAAATATTGTAGAAAAAAAATTGCGTTGTTGGAATTGAATTGGCATTGAATGTAATCTGGGGTTTTGCACAAACGTCCAATAATGAGGTTGTTGTCTGGCGATAGGGTTGGTTTCTAGTGAAGTTGGCACTATTGTCTATACTTGTATTAGGCCATTGTGTGAAATGTTGCAAATTAGCTCCTGTATGATAATATTTGATTTACAGTACCTTTTAATTGTCAGGCATTTAATTTACTGTGTTAACCGGAAACAGACATTTGTACGTGTTTATTATATCTCTAGGTGTTTTTTTAATTGAATGTCTGTAAAATGTAAAACTATATCCTGTTCACCGCGATAGAAGATTTTATCCCTATCACCCAGCCCTAATTAATGGAGACTGTTCTCCCCAAAAATATGTCTGTATAGGTTGTCTGTGCAGCAGCTTATAACGACCCATATTTACGTTTGTATGTATGCCGACCTCTAGTGGCCATAGGAGTTATGACGGGAACAAAGGCGGAAAACAAACAACACAGAACTTTCACCCAAGAGACCGCTGTTCGTGTCCCATGTGAAACCAAAAGTCAACCTTGACTTATTTTAACATGACTTAAGTCACGTCACATAACTTAACTTACTAACGTACTTATTTTAACTGTGATACGCCTATATGTCGCTTTGGGAGTCATATCTCCTGCCACCGGTAGAGGCGCTAATTTAGGAAACGCTCCTGTGGGTCGTATTAGAGGTTAGAAGCAACCTATGTGATTCTGCTGTTTATCAGCTCTACTGTGAAGCCTGGCCTTTCAGACCACGTGGACATTTTTATTATATTTCACACTTCATAGGTCAGTTTCATAGAGCCATATATAGTCATTTGGCAGCCATGTCAGGCCCCATCAATGTCACTGAACATCCACAATGCACTGAAGCCAGTATTGATTGCCTGAGTCATGGTGAAGTCCCACCTTAGGGGGGAGTTGGATTCCTGCTGGCTCCATGTGATTGGCGCTCGGTGGAGTCAGTTAGTGCCGGTGCTGAACAGGACCCCTGCAGACCCTATCAAACACACTTCACTCTGCATCAACAGCCCACTGACCAGGTTTCCATCACTTGTTGAATGTCTAAGACTCAAGTCATCGCTTGAAAGAGGTGTGTAAGTGAATAGAAAGCATTGCTTCAATGGGGGCCACAAATATGCTGTTTGTCACATATACACAGTCGTGTTGTTGTTTCAGTTTTTAGAGGAAATGACTCCCAGATATTCTCATCAAGTGAATCACTGGAAATCATACGAAACATTGGTATGAGTAGAAGGTGAGTGTTGTATACCAACAAAAAGTATTATTTAACCAAAATCTTTTTTGTTAAAACCTTAACCAAAGTTAGCTAAGGTAGTTAGTTTGCTCTGGTCCGAATCAGTTGATGAGTTTGTAAACTTGGAGCGTTTTCCCTTTGGTTCAGTTTCTTTTCACACAGAGAAAAATCCAAGCGAACTAAAATGCATCACTATAAACCATGTGAGAACGTTCACTCTGCTTATTGGTCAGATGTGTCTGGGGCAGGAGAAAGAAAGTAAATACAGGAAGAAGCTCCTGTGTTCTGGACTAGTGCATATTTCTGTGAGAGAAACATTGCTGGTTTGTTCTCCGGCTAGCTGCTGCTACTAGAAACAGTTTGTGTGCTCTGCCACAATGCAAATGCAAAGCACACCTGGCTACAGGAGCCGTTTAGCTCAAAGTTGCGGAGTACACCTGGTACTTGGGTCGGATCGAGGTCGGATCACATTCCCACCACAAATGAACCGCTCCAGAGTTCATTTGGAACCAGACTGAGACCACCTCCTCTAAAGGGTGCGGTTGTTTTGGTCCACATCTGAGTGCAATTACTGTGTTCACACCTGCCCAAACGAATTGCACTAACCGGGCAAATGCACCAGGATTCGTTTTAACCGAACCAAGCAGGTGAAAACCTCCTAAATCTCTTTAAAGTATTTGTTGCTGCCGAAATCTTAGAGATTGAGGTAAAAAGTATCCATGTAATGTAGTCCAACTGTAAGATACTGTATTGCTTTGGTCCAAAAGGGATGTTGCATTTGTCTACAATTCAACTAGCAATACCATCTTCAATATTTAATGGTATGTCTTAACAGCTCAAGAAACACCTTAAATAAGAAACTTGAGTATTTCTGCTCCATCCTGGAGTCTTCTCATTATTCAGAATGATTTCTACCACTTTTGTATGCATTTTAATTGGCTGCAACTGTAGATGTCACTTCTTTGAACATACTTTGGGAAAATACTCTTCATCTTTGTCTGCTTTGAAAACATCTCCTCTTCAGATCTTGGTGCAGTATAACAAAAAAATAAAATACTGCTTTATACCGCTAACACACAAAAATGCTAGGTGATCAACAATTGCATAAATATTAATTCTGCTGCACAGAGGTTGGACAGATGTTTTCCAGATGCCATTGATGGTAACAGTTTGTCTGGTCTGAAACACTGTGTGAGTTGGTACCGCACTGAGATCACACTCTGTGTGGGAGGAAGCACGAGTGTGTTTCTGATTATAACCAGAGGGAAGACAGCTTGCATAGATGATGCTCATTATTCTAAATATCCCCGTTTTCTGTGTGAGTGGCTAGTGGATGGTACGCCTGCAAAATGGCAGTTAATTGTGAAGTTGCGAACCCCCCGTAGGCATACTTCCAGTCAACACTGTGCCCACAGGATTTCAACTGTCACCCCAACCTGGATTTCCTTTTCTCATTGCCCTCAATGTGATTCATTCATGTTTGCCTGATAGTGATGCCTCCTCTTTTTCTCACTCGAAAAGAATGAGCAGGAATGACAGTGTTGCCTCTGGCTTATGAGTATCAACCATTAATGGCCTCACATATACTGCAGGGCTAAGTGAATCCGTTGACCAGACACCCGGCGGCGTAAAACTCCCAGCGTGCCCATGCATCAGTGTCTGTGTGGAAAAGCACACTCCTAACTGCTGTTCCAGTCGTGTGACAGCAGACAAGATAAGCAGGCATTGATTTTTTGCCTCCCTTGACATTGGCTGAAAGAAGAATCCTGCCCTGATATAATTGCGTCAGGTCCTTGCTTTGCAGCTCTTGAATAGGATACGAGCCAGCAGATGTGTGTAAGCAGTGAATGACTAATATGACATACACTGCCCAGACTGAACTGACCCTTTAAACTGTCTTCACGCTTGTTTCCCAGTGCTTCAAGGCAAACACATCTCCACACTGAAATGCCGTACAGAGAGGTCGAGTTTGAGCTTGTAGTGTTCACTGCAGACTGATCTGTGCAAAGTGGACCACAGCTGCTATACGTTTACATCATTCAGCTGGTGCTGGTGTTCATTTTCTTCAAAATACAACTCTACGTTTCAATCCGCATCACAAATTTGAGGATTTATTCGATATTGTTCTTCATAAATCATATTGCACATGCACATACTGTGCCGAGAACAAGCCCGCTATAATCTCTGTTGTTAATCTGGATAAACATATTTCTATGAACACTTTTGAGAGATACTTAACATTCAGTTCATTTATTTCTATTTCTGAGAGGTGAAATCCTAGCAGTGAAGCAGATCAGACACATGGCAATTTCATGGAATACATTAATTTATTCATAGACCTGCTATAGTGGTTTATGTTTTGTTTTTATGCTTGCCCGCAAATAGATGCATATACAGTGCATGTGGTGATTTGTTCCAAAGAGACTGCAATATTTTCACCACAACTGAAATGCAGCCCGTGGCAGCAACTTTATAGCCAAGCTGATGGACCATAACTTAGTCCCTTAAGGATTTCACAGAGGTTTTCTACAGCAGCTTACGGCAGAAAGTGTGATGCAATTTGCAGAGATTTAGACATTTTAATTGTTCTTTTTCTTTTCTTTTGTCCCTATAGAAATATGGGGGGCAAAAAAGAAGATTTCTGGAGTCAGTAGTTGTATTCAGTCAGTGCAGTCGTAAACACTACGGGAAATATTTGCATAACCTTTTCCGTTTTAGAGTTTTTTAACAGAAAGAAATTAAAGGTGTTTTTGAAAATAAACCTATACAGAATTTCATTATCTATTTAGTATTTAACAAGATTCTCTTTATATTTTAGGTAGACTTTGTGTAACGCTGTCATTTGCTTTAGCAAATCAAAAACCCATGAAAAGGATTGAAGGTGCAAGAATGTAGGTTAATTCAGGATCAAATTGCACTCAAATTGCTCCATGTCTATGGTTGAATAAAACTCAGCTAATATCTAACTCAGAAGTAAAATTCATTGTGGTTTGAATTATCCATTATATCCCACCTCTGTAAAGCTTCATCATATAAACACTTCACAATTTTAAGTTTTTTATTTGTTTTTGTTTTTTAACAGGTTAGATATTGGCCTTGACTCCACTCAGAGCAAACAACCTATCAGGGAAATGAACTGGATAGATGCTGGATGCTGGATGTGGTGAGGCGGATGGTGGTCGGATGTTGGCATCAGCGTCAGGTGCTTGAGGCAGCGAGCTACAGCAGCCGCTGATTGGCTTAATAAAGAGCACGCTGATTAGTGATTGGCTCCCATGTGTGTAAGCGTGGAAGAAAAGGGAAGCTTGAGGCTTCATTGGATGATGTGAAACCAAGATGGAGTTGGCTCATAAGTAAATGGCAAGTTTTCACAAATTGAACAGGGATTAGGATGATTTGCATTAATATGGGTCCTGCCGTGGATGTTTGTCAGTAAAAGTCACATTGGAAGTTTGTCTTTACTTTTGTATTTCTGATTTTGTTGGCCAATTAGCCCAAGGATTACAAACCTGACTTCTTCTTGAATGTGCCTTCTTTTTCTGGGCTTAATCCTCCTTCACCTCAGTGTTAGCACTCATGGTTTAAAATGGGCAGGGCTCAGTAGTTTGGTGCACCAATCATGATTTTGTGTTAAATTGTTAATACATCATACATCAGGACATTTTTTAACCTTCATTTTGCCCATTTAGTGATATTTATTGTGATAGAGAAATACTTTTTTCAAGCCATTAGTTTTCTGGGGCTTTAAGTTTAAAAAGAAATAAGCACGTGTATTGGATTGGTGTTGAAAATATCCCTAAGTATGAGAATCAGGCGAGAAAAATTCAGATTCGTGCATCTTTATGTGGCCATGGAGACCAAAAAAAGTGCTTTGGTAAAAAAAACAAAAAACAAAGCAAAATAAAACAAAAGGGTCTGCACTGTTGGGGGCTTGTTGCATCAGGTACGGTACTGGTGGGACATGGATGTCCACTTGGATTAACAGATCCATGAGTTTGAAGGCTTATCGGATGCCAAAACACCGTACAGCGTTTCTTATGAGGAAGGACTTTGCAATTCTGTCACGTTGTCACAGTAGCAATCATTATATCTTTCATTGTGCTGATCACGGGGTAAACAGTAGAAATATGGTTTTACAAAGTAATCTACCAGGAATCTACCAGGTTGCATTGCGTTCCAGCAAAAGTTGAGCCAGGTTCAACTTTTTTGACACACGACCCTGCGTTTTTGTTTTTGTTTTTTGCATACATTTGTTTTCCCTGCATGGTTTGCAGTAGTTTTTCAAACTTCCCCAACTTTAGTTAGGCTACATGAATATTTACCGCATGTGTTCCTGTGATGTCACGTAAATAACAAACCCCAGCACTGAACAGGAAGCACCATGTCAAGTATGACGTGGCCGATCCCGACCCAAACCCAAACATAATTTCTTAATTTTTGTCCGAACCTGGCCCAACACGTTGGGCTCGGGTCGGGTATCCACCATGGCACACACAGCTACTCTTGGTCGACCTGACATTGTAACATTATCTTGCAAGTGTATGTCATTCTAATATAACTGTAGGATTGAGCTGTTTGGTTTGGGTGATTTTTTCATGTTTTATAATTCATGCCACATTTAAAAAATTTAAAAAAAATGTTTCTTTCAGTGTTACCTTACGTTTGTTATATTCTACTGCAGCTGGTTCTGTTGGTCTGAAACGCATGGCAACACATGAATCACAGTGAGATAATTTCTTCTTCATTAACACCAGATATTGCTCATACCATACATACACCAGTCATTTGAATCATGACTTATACTCGAGTAATATTCTTTATATAAATACTCAAACAAGATAATTTACTTATGCAGTCAAAGGTTCTTGTGTTAGTTCTTTGTAAAACTGTCATCAGTGATCATGATGATGCTCTGAATATGATTGCTTGCAATAAGTAAGCACTGCATGTCATTTCTGATCCTGTGTGCTCTGAGCAGGTTAAGACGAAGCCATGAATACTGATGGTATTCAAATGATTGCCTCTGGATCTGAACACATCAGAAAACTAGCGGCCTGCCTTCTAATTAAATGTTTTAGCTGAGCGGCCTCCACCCCTGTATCTCGGGATAGATGGTTGACATTTTTACCAGGCCACTTAGGAAAATTTGTGCCTCCGGCAGCTTTTCTTTTCAGCAGTGATGCTGTTTGGACTCCAGCAACTAACTCAGCTGCTGCTCAGCTCTGACATGAAGTTTTACAGTGACTTTGTTAGTCTTGTTGTCATGTTTGTAATGAGAAATATTTATATGACAGGATCTCAGGAGTGCACTAATTAAATGTCGTGATCAAATAGACTTACCACACCAAGCATTGTATTGTACCACTCACAGGAAATAATCTGACTTTCACCCTATAAGGAAAAATACAGTTTTTTTAGTTTCCAGTGATGATACATATGATCGGATCTCCTCTAATAATGACAAAAAAACTCAACTTTGAACGGAACATGAACTAGTTTTTGTACACAATGGGGGGGAATAAAATGAGAATTACATCATCACACACCCAGTTTCTTGGAAAATCTTATCTCGCAATAAGTGCTGCATTGCTCAGTGTTGATAAGAACAAGCTTGCATGTCCTTTCTGTTTCTCAGTGCAGGGCCCAAGTGTGTCTAAAATGAGCACACAAAAGGATTTTTATAATTTTTATATTCTGGAGATTGTTATCTTTTGTTCAGCATATTACGCAATCTGAATAACAGCCTATAGCTGTTTTACAAAATTAGATATTTAAATCACATTTTCGTATCAGAGACACTTTGTGGGCTTTTGCTACCTCTAATTCTGATTATACATGCTTTGTGGTGTTTCAAGTCTAGTGTTGGACAATTCTTAAACATTTCAATACAATACCTAGAAAAGTATAAAAAGAGTTTTATTGATATCATTAGTGGAAGATGACCCTCAACCTTTGTCCTATTATTATTTATAGACAACTCTTCAGCTCTATTCCTAAATTATTCTTATTGAGTCAACTTTAAAACATTAACTATCAGAATGTTTTCACTCATACCAGATGACATTATTGCATGACATTCTTAGAAGTTAATAATTTCCCTTTTGGTGTTATGCAAATTTCCTTTCAACTGACGAGTGCAATTACGGCAAAGTCGTTGTAAAAGTCAGTAAATGGAGCAGCCTTGTTCGTGAACCAGGGCGACATGCGTGTCAGACCGCTTCTTCAAAGAGAAAGTGTGTGAACTCAGCTGTGACAAGTTTCATTAATAATGTTCTCACTACACCTCATATATTTCCATTCTGGCATCATCTTAAAGTTTGCTTAAATGAAACAATGTATCAGACTCTCCATGTCGCAAGCATTGAGGAAAGCCCCACAACTATATTGACTGCTCTGTCACTTTGCCTTTCTATTCCTCTCACCTATTATAACAATCCACAGAAAAAAGTACAAAGTGTTCCTCTTAATGTCAGAGGTGTGGACTTGAGTCACATGACTTGAACTCGAGTCACAAATTTGATGAGTTTAGACTTGACAAAATCAAAGACGACTTGCAACTCGACTTGGACTTTAACACTAATGACTCGTGACTTCACTTGGACTTGACTTGAAAATACTTCCTTCCCCCAAAGATTAAAAAGTAGGTTATTTAAATACAACAAGACAGGACAGAAGCATGCACTGGTTAATATTGCTATGAAAGTGCAGTGTCTAGGACTCAAAACTCAAAGTTTAGGACTTGGGATTTGACTGTCTTGACTTGGGACTTGAGTGCAAAGACTTGAGACTTACAACAATGACTTGGTCCCAAGTCCACTTAATGTTAAACACAATGAGGTTTTTTCCACACATGTTGATAATATAACATTCACTACATGTATCTTCTTGTTTCTACACTTTATTGAAGCTATATAATACTCATTTTGAATGTTCAATCCAAAGTTCCATTAGCATTTTACCAGCCACTGTTTACCCGCGGGATGCTAGCACTATGTAGAACTTGTTTACATCCCTAAACAGCGATATAAACGATCAATATTTCCTGAATGAGTCAATCCCACCCACTCTCTCAAACTTGCTGGACATAGCGATTTCACACTTCAAAGTTCAATCTGATTGAAAAGAGAAAAGACGGTCAGTTTGCATCTGGAAGCAAATACACCTTTATACAAATGAGGGGAGCAAATCTCGGGATAGTTCAAACTTAATTTTTTGAAAAGTGAAAGTCCTAGTCCTCACCAATCAACTCTATGAAAATAAGACTTGAGTCCTATTCGCACGGGACTAGTATAACCTGGGGACCTCTAGTAATTTGTAATAATTGCAACAGTTGTCTGTGTCTTGATCCCGTGCGAATCTGCCATGTCCGTAATTTGTATTTCAAATCGGCATGTCGGTGATCCTGGGTCATATTTTTTTTTTTTTGCAAGGTTTTATGTTTACTTCACGCCTTTTTTCTGCCTCTTTCTTGGTCAAGAATTACGGAGCAAATCCTGTACAGACGGGTACCGGGGCAAGAAGTCTTTGTGAATATTTTCCCAAACGGTGTGGTCGAGCACCATTTGATCAAATTGCTTTTGGTAACGTGGTTCACCCCACACAGCAATTAAACTTTCTTTGCACGTACAATGCCTGTTTTTCTTCTTAACAGCTCTTGACGTTCAGGAAGTCGTTCATTGCCTTGACATCATATCCGGGGGATAATGTCAGTAAATTTGAATAAAATACAAACTTAGCTTGTCCCATACGAATGCAAAACACAGACTTGAGGGGGTCATTTCTAAATCACATGAGGTCTCCTGGTGATACCAGTCCTATGCGAATAGGGCTTTAAACATAGTTTAAGTAACCTGTACTGCGGTGTAAAATTATCGCATTCAAATGAATGGAATCACAAGCAGTCAGAGCTGTTCAGACTAATTAAAACGGCACAGAGGTCTATTTGCAGGCCAGAGAGCTCAGAGCTTTGTTTTACATAATGATTAATAGTATCATAGATGCTATATCAGAAGTGTTGGTCACATTTTCAGGATTCTCAGGTAGTCTGACTGCTGTTATCAGTCATGGATGACATTTACTGTTGCATATTAATGTGCTAAAGTTTCATCACTGGGTTCCCCACCGTGATGGATGCAGCAGATTGTCCCCATATCCCCCTCCTCACCACAGCCCTGCAGAATACGAGATGAATAGAAGATCTTCTCCCAGACTCACTGTCACATGGAGCTGTATCAATGGACAGTTTTTCCTCTGCAACTTAATGACAGACAGTGATAAGCCTGTTTACACATTTACACTAACTAAATGCATTTTCCCCCTGCTTTCCTCTCCAGCCCTTGCTGCGGTGGCAGTTTTTGTGTTGCTCTGCTGCTTTTTCCTATATCCATTTTAATCTGTTGAAATTGTCTGCAGCATATGTTGACATAATCTCACAATTATCCATTACATTTATTTATTTCACTATATGATTATTTCCTTACTTTCACATTTTTTATATTTTAGTTGTGTGTTTATATTATTTGTCATTTTCCCAGCTCAGTCACATTAACTTTGCCACTAGAGAGAGCAAATTTAACTTTATTTTCATTGTTGATTATGTCTTCAATTATTTTGTCTATTAAGTATAAAAAAAGTAAAATGTGGCCATCCCAATTTCTAAGAAACCAAACTGACAACAATGAGAAACGCAGCAAATCCTCACATGTGAAAAGGTTAAATGGTTGGCATTTTTGCTAGATAAATGACTTTAATGATTAATCATTTTTAAAAATTGCGGTTGACTAACTTCCTGTGAGGCGACTGATTGTTTCAATCATCTTAAATATTCTGCTCTGTCCTGTCCTCGCTGCATTCAATTGTTTATTCCCACCTGTCTGATGTGAATCCTGGGTCTTCCTCCTTGAGGTTGGCCATGCAGGTTTGCCATTGTTTGGTTTTGTGAAGACACCTATAGAGGATGCCCTGATGTTCAACTTGCCTTGTGATTCAGGTCCCTGGGCCTTTGGACTGATAAAAAATTCACTTTCAAAGTCCAAACAGGAAACCTAGTAAACAGCTGCACAGACACGAGCCCAGCTTTGCTACAGTTGGTAGCCAGAAGGTGGTGGAGGCATTTTTTCCCAGCTTTCTTTTCTTTATGTTCTTATGGGAGACAGTATTCACACACACAGCACATTAATGCTGACAACAATTCAGCCATTAAATGTAACTAGTAACAATATAGCACACATAGTTGTACATTAAATTAAAGCATTCTTTCCATGCAGGAAAAAAAAAATCACCTTTGGCATTTGTTCACTTATGAAGCCTTGCTTTCAGGCCTAATGTCACCATTTGAGTGGAAGGAAAGAGCCTGTGATCACCACTGTGGCACATTCTCTCTTTGTTTTAGCAATTCGGTGTTGTCGCAAACAAAATATCCCACCTTGAATGTGCTCCAAACTTTAAATAATGGTCACAAACGCATCAGCTCATGTGTCATGAAATGTCATGTGTATGCTCTTCACTATGGCCTTGCTATCTTTGTGGTAATGCACCATTTTATTATTAGTCTGTAAACTCTTTAATCTTCCGCTAGTGCTCTTTGTGACTCAGCAGCTTGTATGAAGCACAGTTTGACAGAGCTACTGTTTATCCACCTGATATTATGTGACACCTTATGCTTTTTCGAATAGTCTTCTGTATCTGGCTCCATGTTGAGCACGAGAACACAAACACTCCTGTGACTGAAGAAGCCAATGTGCAATCTTAATGCCTCTTCCAATGACTATTACAGTTTTTTTTTTTTTTTTACCTTTTTCATAGGAAACCAAGCTATCAAAAGTTCATTATCACTCATTTTGATCAGATATTCCTGCAATCCAATAAATGTTTTTTATAACCATGTTTTCAACTCTGGAAACTCTGAAATACTATTAAAAGCACAACAGTTGGCAAGGATAGTCTCAAAACAATATTTTGTGTGTGTGTTTGTGTGTCTGTGCATGTGTGTTATGTAGGCTATGCTTTCTTTGACTTTCCCTCAGGATCTCCTTTCTTTGCCGGATCAGCGTTTATTCTCTACCTGTGCCTCCTTGTCCTTTATGCACTTCACATCCTTCTGCAGTCGTGTCTCTAGGTAATAAGAAACGAGAAGAAGAAGCAGGGTGTGAGAGAGGTTGACAGTGGTAGAAGTTGTGGAATACATTATCGTGGATTTCTGTACAGCATACTTGCACACACTTTTTCTCCAGAAATTATGCTGAAGACACGAAAAAGTTAAATGCTAAAAAAGACTTGCAGTGTCTGAATAGTGAAATGAAATGTTTGAATGTGTTTCAGGAATTTCTTTACAGCTTCGTTTTTTAGCCTTATTTTAGTCTGACTGAAATTAAATAGCATATTTTTTCTTGCC
Organism: Maccullochella peelii; assembly: GCA_002120245.1. NCBI lineage: Eukaryota > Metazoa > Chordata > Actinopteri > Centrarchiformes > Percichthyidae > Maccullochella > Maccullochella peelii. Next base: position 274,044 of record LKNJ01000516.1, read on the forward strand.
AAACAACATACTGTACATTTGCTCTATAAATTACAGAGCATTTCTGTCATGAAATATTCTAAACTCAAGGTTATTTTTCTAGATTTTTCCATAACTTTCATCTGTATCTTAGGGCCTGGACCACGCTCAGGTGTCATCACAAATCACATGACCCAAGTATGGAACTTTGGTCACGTGATTTCACATCTCTGTTCAGAGATGGTTGGATGTGGAAGGGGCTCCTTGATTTTTCTTCGGCTGTTTCTTCGGTTGTCAACTGACTTCTGATCGATGACTTTGACCCCTTCCCCGCTGAAGCTCTGACCGGTTTTGGTCTGGTATTCACAGACAGCTGATGTTGTCTGCTTCCAGTACTCTGTCAGTCTCCAACTAAGAGTCCTTGCCCATTCACCATACGACCAACTGTTATGTGACCGAAGCTGTTGTTTTTCTGTCCGTCTATGTAGACAGAGAACTTCTCTGCATATTGAACATTTCATTTTAAACAGTCACCATCCTACCATCTGTGACACAGTTTGTGATCACAAACAGTGCAACAGATTGTGAACTGCAGCACACAAAGGCTTTTTAAATTCTAGCTAATGTCTCAATCAAATCAAAGACGAGACGACTATGACCCCCAATAAACAACGTGCAAATGCCATGTAGATCAGTAATTCCAAACCTGGGGGTCGGGACCCCCTATGGGATCATAATTTATCTTACTTATCGTAACTTAAGTTATCTGCAACATAATTTTTTGTAATTTTCATAAGTCAAAATGGTGGGAAATCACTGGTTTATTTGCTGGAATGGTGTCGTCTTTTTTAGCATGCTAGCAGCATGGCTCTTCGGGTGGTCAATGTCGGTCTGTTGGCCGGTCCGCCACTATGCTCCTATTGATCCAACTATTGGATGATTACCATGAAATTTTGTACAGACCTTCATGGTTCCCAGAGAACAAATCCCAATGACTTTGGAGATCCCAGACCTTCCCTCTAACACCACCATGAGGTTGACGTTTGTGGTTTTTAATGAAATGTCCCTGCAACTATTGGATGGAGTGCCATGCAGTTTGGTACAGACGTTCATGTTCCCCTCAGGATGAACTGTAATAACTTTGGTGACCCTTACAAAGCCGTTTGCATGGCTGACAACTGCAGTGTTGTTTTTTTTAATACTTTCTGCTACTTACAAAATAAGATTTGTCTTCTGACTGTAAAATACAATACAAGCTATTTTCAGTACTTTGCTTTAGAGGAAATAATTGGTCATTGTTTTAAGAGAAATCTTCATCATTATTTTATTTTATACTGTATCCCCAGAGCTGCCCCTACTACCCCTCTTAATATTTTCTTTCACTAATAGCTATTTGACTACCTACACTAGTTTATGCAGAATGACTCGAACAAGTGGTAGAGAATTACATCTCATTTCTCCCTTTGTTCGATTTCTTTCTTTTTTTCTCATGCTCTCTCAGGATCTTTCCTATCTGAACAGTGTGTTCTGCCTCTCTGTGAACCCAAGAAGCATTAAAGTAAAATGACCAATAGCTTACTACTGTATAATGTTTAATTTAAAACAGCATAGTTCTTTCAGTTTCAGTTTCTGGCATAACCTGACATTTGTAAAAGAAATGACATCAGGACCCAAATTCTCATTTCTTCCTTCCACTTAAAGTGTTAGCTTTCTAATTAAAAAATCTTGAAAACTAATTTGGAAATGTTGCTCTTCATTTTGTGGTCAGTTTCCAATGTATACTCTGTTTAGTCATCAAAAGAAATTGTCAAAACAGGTGGGAAGAGGGCTCCTAAAGTGGTTGCAATGTAATGTAGTGAAAAAGATTAGAAGTTCTGTGCGTACAGAAATGGATATTTCATTGATGCTTTAGAGGTACATAGATTAAAAAAAAATGCTGGAGGTAAAAAATAAGCATATGTTGCATATGTGAATATTAGATTAGATAATTAGATCTCCTGCTCTTTTTTGTAATGCTCCTCTGAGGCATCAATGAAATCTTCACCAGTCACTTCCAATCTTTATGACTTTATTATACACTGAGCAACAAAAGCGTACACAGACTGCACAGAGAGAAAGTCATCCAGTATTCACAGCAGTTTTATCATATTTGTCTGTGAAAGTTAGCCCTTTTTTTTTTTTAGAGCCTGAATCCTACATGTCACACTGAGTACACCCAATTCACCCCACCCCAACACACACAGACACACATCAAATCATAGCATACATGTCACTGTGATAAGTTCAGGTGTTTCTCCTCATTAATGTGTGATAATGATGTCTGTGGTGTCCAACCTTTCATCTGGTGTCTAATAATAGCCTGTGCAGTGGGGCAGAGAGGAAGTATGGAGACTAGAGTGACAGAGATGTTTCTCTGATAGCAAGCTGTTCTCATCCCTCCTAATGAGACAGGAGATCAACCTGTCATTTTTAATATAACACCTTACAGAGATACAGTCACACACACACACTTCAATCTTACACATGTTGATTTGACATTCAAGCAAAGCATGCCAGTATACATTATATGTCAAACACGTAGATGCTGTGCATAGTGTTTGCATTGAAAATATATATCAGACAGTGAATATAAAATGTAGATGTGAATTAACCCAAATAAACGCAAATATTACACCAGAAAATACTTGTTTCCGATTGGCTGGCAGGTGTCTGCAAAAATCTCATATTGGGAAAAACTCAGATCTAAATTACTTCACAAAGTATAATATATTACACTGTGGGTACCATAGCAGCAATATTATCAAGGATGAACTGTCAAGCTCAATAATATTTATGCTTCATGATATGAAAGACTTATTGTCTTTGTTTTTTGTCGATTTTTACCCAAAAAAAATAAAAACAGGTTTTATTTCCCTCATTCATCTAATGGATTGATGCTGCAAGATAACATTTCTTAGCACAGGGATCAAAGTCCTCTTGCAAAAAAGGAAGACGAAGGGGAAGAGAAACTGGAGACTAAATACAAATGAGTGAATATTACGTCATGCTATTGGATGTAGGGATGGCATGGGCGGTCTGTTGGTCACATTAAACTGACTACAAACACACTTTTAAAAACTAGATGACAATTAAAACATCTCCTCCTTAAAGGTACCCTGTGGAGTTTTGACCATGAGTAGCACTACGGTGAGTTATTCTCGCACGTATGCACATGCAACCCCCTGAGCATGCGGGCGATGCTATGCTATACATTTTCCTTCGGCTGGTTTCATAGTATTGCGCTAATCGACAGTTGGTGGCGGTAACGCGCAAAGAAACGTAGCAATGCGCCAACAAAAGTGTGAAAAGATGACTGCAAGCTAGCATACATAGATGTAAACAATGCACAATTTAAAACAGGCTATTTTTTAACCCTCTTATTATCGAAATAAATGATTGACATCATTTTTTTAATTTAGTGACTTTTCCTAATTTAATGGGGACAACTGAGTAAACATAAAATTAACATGATGATATGTTTTCAATGTCCTGTACACATTTTGTATGCATCGGTGTTCTGAATATGAAATATGAACATTTTACACATATTTGTTTAGGTTGTTTTGGCTGATATTAAGGTCACTATCACATGCAATTTTATAACAATCAAAAAACATCCCTATGCTTTAGGGCCCTAATCTAACATAACCATACTTGTAGTAGCTGCACAGCAGCCTTCTAAACCATTTCTCTTGGTGCTCTGTGTGCTTTCTCTTCATGCTCTTTCTCAACTGAAAATTACCTCTAAGCAAAGGTTTTCTGCCAGGTTTTGTCACAGACTGTGAAGTTATATAGAGGAGAATGTGTCTGAGACTGAGGATAATGTTGAGGAGGACCCTGATTATAAGGCATCCTCTTCTGATGACAATGAGACTCTCCTGTTGTCTCTCAACCACCAGCAGATTCTGTTCTCTTTCAGCCTCCAAGAGTGGACACATTACCTTCCAAAAATGGAAAGTTTGAGTGCCGCTAATGTGATCAAAATGGTTCCAGGCCCCACCAGATGCACTGTCAGCACTGAGCTAAACACCATCAATTGAAAAGGATATACTTGAGATGACAAACTTAGAGGGGAGGCGTGTGTTTGGGGACAGTTGGACAGACTTGGATGTGACCTACTTGTAAGCCTCCATTGGGTGGGCAAAGAAATAGCAAGCCTGTGGAATACTGACACTCGAAGGGCAATATTTCCAGCCATCATGTCTCTGAAGACGTTCCATGGTTTCTCCCATGTCATATACTTTGATGACAGAGAAACAAGGCAGGGCCGATATGGGATGTATTGGACAAGTGGGTCCAGCGATTATCCTTTCTTTACGATCCAGGTCCCCACGTCACTGTGGATGAAAGTCTGGTTGCATTTTGTGGCCGCTGTCCCTTCAGACAATACATACGGTATCAAAATATGGGCAGCATGTGATGCACAGTCCAGCTATGCTTGTAATATTCAGGTGTACGATGGAAAATCCCCTGGGAAACTGGGGTACTTAGAAACAATATAAAGCCATTAAAACACCAATAAGATCTGTCTTTCCAATTTTAGGTCAGTCAGTGAGATTTTATCATGATTTGCATATATTCTGCATGTGTAAGGGTGGGGTTGGTGGGGGATATTTAGGTAGTCTTAGGTAGGTTTTTTTTTCCATCTGACAAAATACAACAACAATTCTATACATTATACTACAATATCTATTTAATGCTAGCCAGTAACGGTTTTAGATTTGCTGTCATTTAGGATTGGAGAAATGTGTTAACATTTAGAAAAGATGATGGTGTCTGAGGAAATTTAGGCAAATGTTTATGGCAGGGTGCATGAGAGTTATAGTACAGGGATCGAAACTAACTTTTTCACCACCTTCCCAAAACTGTCCCGAAGCATATTTTTGTATGTTTGTTTATGTTCGCCAAATAGCCAATCTACGCAATCAAACACATTAAAAATGCTTAGCTCTCGGACTCCTGTTTATGTAAGCCCCCTTGATGAATCAAGGCTATCTCTAGCCCATTAGCAAATGCAACCGACTGTATAACTATCAAATCAATCACTTATGATAGAAGATTGTTCACACACGAGAGGAGAGATTCATCAATCCTGTCTGCATCCTCTGCCTCAGCTGCTGTTACTCTACTGCTGGCAAACCTTGCACTGGCATGATCATGTATATGAGCGCCATTGATGGAGAAAATATGTTTATGTTATGTAATGTGCTTAACAACAGCAGACCACAGGTTCACCAGCAATAAAAGGCTTCACAGTTACACTTGCTTACCATCCCACACCCATCCCAAATGACAAATCTGATAAATGTTTTACGACCCCCGGCTCGTCAAGAGTAGAAGTGGGGGCTGGGGATGCCCATACAATAGTTTTCTGAGCCCTGTAAGCTAGTTCAGCTGGTTGAAGGCTTGTTACTGTTATAACTAAAAGACCCGAATTATACAGTCAGTAAACAGGCTTTGAATGCTAGGAATTTAAGTCTTACCGTTTTCTCTCAGGTAACGTTACATCCAGTATTGGCACATTTTTCAGTCTTCATCAGCATTGGCACGTTTCCCACTGACAGCACCCGCTGATTTCTGCAGATGTGTCTGCAGACATTTTTTGTTTATCGACCTCGTGAGCGCAGGCATCGGCCGATGCTGATTATCTCAAAATGCCAGATATCGGTCGACCACTAGCCTAATATTCACCACATCAATTTAACTCACACTGCAGCTCAAACTCCACAATGGCACTCTCTGTGGGGGGAAGGCACGTAGGAGGCGATGATTGTGTGTGTGTGTGTGTAAGGGGGGGGTGCGCTTACATGCCTTCATGTGCCTGTATTTGTGAGGATTGAGGACATCTCCTTGAATCCAGATCCATCCAGAAAAAAAAAAAAAAAAAGAATTCACATACAGAGGCTAGGCTGGTGAATGCCACTGACAGGCAGCATGTCGGTGCAGCTTCTTTTTTGTCTTGGCAATGCTGTATTTTGGGTTGCTGCTGTGCATCAGCCAAAAGCTACAGAATACATCCATGGAAACTTTTTTTCTCTCTGGCAACTAAATGAACATTGCCTGACTCAATTTGTAGAGTGGTGTGGAGGTTAAACAGAATGCCTTGGTAACAGCAAAAGGAGCAGGCTAATGGCTTAGGTAAGGATCTATATGTGGGCATAGAGTGAACACTTAAAACCTACAGTTGGCATGCATAAATGGATGGGTATATGGATGCATAAATAGGGATAGCGTCAGATAAATACATGACAGATGTACTGGCAAAGTGCATGTACGTCTGTTTAATCCAAGTATGTACAGTGTTTGAATAATTGCTTAACTACTAACCTTTTTGGTTAAACTCTTGCCTTGCATACTGTATGCCGCTGAGCTGCTCTCAGCTGTCCTTCTGCACCCATGAATATCCTAATGAATACGGCTGTCTGTTCTCTGGAGAAAGCACCCACTGTTTCTCTCCTTCTCAGAGGAGGAGGCAAGGTGCTGCTGCTGGCTCTCTAATACCCACCATTGAATATAGAGCACTATAAAGCTATCTCTGAGGGATTAATGCACTTCAAGAACCAATTAATGGAAGGTACAAGTTTAAACTGAGGAAAGCAAATAGCCGAGAGGTAAACAAGACACAAGTTCCAGCTTGCTCTTTGTACTATGCTCTTTGCTTTAATTAAATCATGCGTTTTAAGGGAAGGATTAATGTAGCACTTCAGGCTAGAAAATGGCAAACACAAGTGGGAAAACACACCTTGTGAGGTTAAAGTCATCATATAAAAACCACAGTTGAGTAAAACATGTCAAGAAGCGTATAGGTGATCAGAGAGTGCAGGATAAAGGGAAATTATGTATTAAACCCTTGCTGTTTTGGAGCGAATGTGTTGCCCCAAATGAAGGATCTTGGTGAGAATAAGATGGAGCTTGAGATCAACAGGCAGATTGGTGCTGCATCTCCAGTCACGCAGATGCAGGACTGTCGTGTTGAACAAGGAGCTGAGGCTCACAAGTCCATCTGTGTTCCAACCCTCAATTATAGTCACAAGCTTTGGGTAGTGAGTGATTGAACAGATTGAGGCCATAGCTGCAAGTGACTGAAATGAGGTTCCTATGCAGGGTGTCTGGGCTCAGATATCTTGAAGGAGCTCAGAGATTCCTTAATGTTGAAAGCAGCAAGTACCGCCTTGGATGCCTCTGTGCTGTAAAAGATTTTTATGCATCATCCAAAAACTCCCCCATAGGAATTGATTTTGGGTACCAAATAACCTTTTCTTGTCATGGTTTTAAAGAAAGTGGTTTATACACCTCTCTTTCTGGTTCCAGTCAGGCTTTACATCATAGGACAGAAACCAGGCTCCTAAAGGTCATAAATGGCATTCAACTGAATTCAGATGCTGTTTTAATATTGTTTGACCTTTCTGCTGCCTTTGATACAGTTGAAAAGATGGATGACTGCATATTAATCGATCAACTAGAAAAATGGCACTGCTCTTGAGTGGTTCAAGTCTTACTTACTTGCATACAGAACTTTCTTTGTGTCTGTAGGAAATGTCTTATCTAGCAGTGCAGTGATTACCTGTGGTGTCCCACAGGGTGCTATTCTTGGCCCTTTATTGTTTTCAGTTTACATGTTACCTCTAAGTCAAGTCATTCACAACACATCTTTTCACTGTTATGCTGATACACAGATGTATCTGTACATAAATCCATCAGAACTCTCCTCTGTCACATCACTTACATCCTGCCTGGCAGATATAGCTTTTCAGGACTTAAATACAGATAAGTCCTGAAAAGCTGGTAACTTTCTCATGTCAAATACAAATAAAACTGAAATGATGGTCTTTAGCTCTGAAGCACATAGGGAATACATAAACCAGGCTCTAGTCCCTTTGGACTTGAACTGTGCACAAGAGGCTAGAAATCTAGGGGGGGGATTTTTGATTCGGACCTAAACTCATTTCCGTAACCTAACAATGACAACCATCTGTCTTACAACTTGGCCAAATTTCCTATGACCTTCTCAGGTGTCGTTTGTTTGTTGTTTGTTTGCTGTTATGTTGTTAGTTGTTAATGTTAGTTGTCTTAATTATTATTATTTTCTTCGTCTTTTATCTTGTGAATTTTGTGCTACTGTAATGTCTTGTTTTTACTTTGGATTGCTGTAACTCATGTCTGCACAACAAATTTACCCTTGGGTACTAATAAAAAAACCTTGAACCTTGAAATTTGGTTGGAAAGTGAAAGTTTGTTAGATATCAAGGTTGATTATAAGAGTTGTTTCAATGACATTTCATCAGCTTTTAACTATTATATTTGAACTACTTTTTTATCTAAAAGCAGGTCTCACTACACACTGAAATATAGTCACTGATGTGTTGAAAGAATGTTTAGAGTATAACCTTTATCTGAAAAACTATTTAGCTCAATTTTTTACCTACAAGTCTAGACATCTTATTACCTACAAATCATCAAATCAAACCTTGCACCATGAGTCTGATGCATTTTTATTCCCTGCAAAAAGTGATTCTATGATGTGACATACAGCCCTCCTAGTGATGATTCCCTCATTTGTGAGGAGGAAACAGTGGCAGCACCAGGGAGGGTTTCACAAGCTGATTCAGGAGCAGTTGAATATCAGATCTACGGAATCTACTTTTGAGATGTCAGGAGCCCAGTTTGAACACATTGGAAGTTCACATCAAAAAGAACTGGACCAATTACTGCAATCCAGTTGATCCTGAACAGCAACTGGCAGTATGATATATACACACACACACACACACACACGGCTACACTGCACTTTGCCCCAGGGAATAAACTTTAAAAAAAATATGCTCATGTCTCTTCTACAGCTAAATTAATTTAGAAGCTCTTTTGAGCCTTTTGACAGATATGAAAAAGCACAGGAAATCAAGACTCTTCCGAAACGATGGGTGCGCCAGTTTTTGGTGTAATAGACTACAGTTGTATTCATTTTTTTGCAGTTTTGGACCAAAATAACAGAATAGATGTGCAAAGGCCTGTATTCCAGTCATGTCCACCTGGGAGGAGACCCAGAGGTAAACCCAGAAGACGCTGGAGGGATATCCCATTTGTCCAGGGGATGCCTCCTCCCACAGGAGGAGCTGGAGAATGTGACTTGGAAATGTTAAGTGTTGCCATCATGTAAGTGAAATTGTGTAGGTGGCAGAAATAGAGGTGAAAGGGTTAGTCTATTTATCAATAAGAAAATCAACATTTATTTAACAATAATTCTGATAATCAATTCAGCAATTTATCAAGTAGAAATGAGAAACAATTGCTGGTTCATTTGTCTCAAATATGAGGATTTGTTGTTTTTCTCTTTCATTGTAAATTGAATTTGTGATGAGCATTTTTTTCTATTCCACTAACCTTTGGGTGTTTTGGTCACTAGTAGCACTATTGAGCAATGCTTTTATGAGTGGGTGTCTGTTTAGTTTTTATCTTTAAAATTGGCTTTGCAAATGCTTTATGAGCAAGGGAACACATTCAACATGTTTGTTTGACCTCAAAGACACGCTCAATGCTTTTTGGTAAGAAACACAACATGTTTTTTACAAGAAAACTCCACAGGGGCACCTTTTTAATAACAATAAAAACCAATAGAATAATCAATAATTTTACAAAAATGTGTTGCATGGATAGATGAATACATTTTAGTATTAAACTTACAGAGACATAATGAGATAGTTTTACCACTGCAGCAGCAAACCGGCAGGACTTGCCCTCTGTACAAACAATCCATAGATTCAGGGGACATACATATTTTCATAATATGAGCTGAATTGGGTGCCCGCCAGATACTACAGGCAGTCCAAGAAGGAATTCAAAGCAGGGAACTTTGGCTAAAGGAGGCCAGTTGAGCAGAGAACACAGTGCAGAAGCCCTCAAAGGGCCTTGCCACCCACTCAACCAGAAGAGGTATAAGTATTAACAATACTGCTTGAGCATCACAAGTCTTAGACTTGGTGTAGAATTCGTATGTGTATAACTAAATACTCATTTGCTTTCTTATTTCTTTAATCAAGTGTCGATACATTTCTGTACAAGTTTCAGCTGATGCTCTTATTCAAAGCTACTTCGGAAGAGAAAGAAGAAAATACTTTTTGTTGTGTAAGAGGCTGCTGTGATGCCAAGCGAATTGTTTATTTAAGGTTTTTATCTGACACAGGGGCTTTAAGGGGATGTTTATTGGGTTGAAACTTACCCGGGGTTAATCTTTTTTGGTTGACTGGACCAGTCAGCTACACAATCTGTTTTAACTGGACTAATGTTTAGATGCAATGTGTGTATACGCGTGTGTTTTCTTGCTCAAAGCTGCCTGGGTGGGTGGGAGGTGTTGGGAAGTCTTATTAATCCTGACAGTGTGCTTCATTTTCTAGGGTATTATTTGTTCTTGTGTGTTACATGAATGGGCTGATAGTATTAGCTGGGAGCATGTGTTTTTTGGTGACATTAGGCGGTTATGGAAAATGACACTCTAGTGTAATTGGCTTTTATGGAACAAGCACAATATAGAAGAGATTTCTTTGTGTAAGGAGTTGGTGAAAGATGTGTGCAATTCTAAAACACAGCGTGCAGCTGATTTGCACTAATTAAATTTTTGGGTGGTCACCAAACTGAAATCAACAAGAAGTGAACTCAAACTTGCCCAGATTTTTCCTGGTCTAATACAAAAACATGTTAATGTGGGCGGACAAAGAAATGTTCGGTAGAGAAGATGAAAAGCACTTTGTCACCAAAGAAGATACATCTGATTGATTTTATTTGTACGTATCCACTTTGAAAATTGATCACTCAAACTATTGTAGAGTCATTGGTCACCAGCAAGCAAGTACAGTTGATAAGTGAAACTGAATATATATATAAAATATAAAGTTTCTTGTGTATCCACGACAGGCACATCAGAAACAGCTGGCAAAATTTGCATCATGTACAGTACTTGGCGGGGAGGAGACTAGTTAAAATGCAAGCATCACATTTGTTTGCAGGAAGAATGCATTTTTAACATTGTTCCATGTTTTCACCCTCATTTAACATGTGTAATTATAGCACAGGATGAAGTCACAAACAATTTGTCTACGAGATACTTCATCTTCAAATTCAATTAGCATTATCCAAATCCTGTGAGCTTGTTTCCACACTTGCCTCGCTACATTATGCATGACGATTAGCTGTTTGTATAAATTAAATGTGAAAGCATAATGCTGTACTCTTATGCCAAACTTGCAGGGGGAATTGGGATTTGGAATTATTAGAAAGAATGAGAATGAGCGATAATGAAGCAGATGGAAGGAAGTAACCTCAGCAGATTAATTCAGGAACAAAAGACAATATGATTTGGCTACGTATAGCTGCCAAAACAAAAGGAACTAAGCAAAAATGTGAATAAAAAATTTAAAATACATAGACCGGACCTTCTCAATCACCTTTGTATGCAATTGGGGTTGCGAAAAGTTCCGAAGATTCATACACTGATGTTTGTTTGGTACTTTTTAATAAAAACTGAAATATATTATCACATGACGCATTTGGAGTTCCTAAGATACAAAGGCCTGACATATTTAAATTCTCATGTGAATTTGACAGCCTTCAGGAGAAGTTTGAAACCTACCACAATAGTTGATAAGACTGGATATATAAGAATTTACTACATATGGATACAATTAATTAATTAATTTTTATATATATTTTTAATATGTTTTTTTTTGTATGAAGATGATTTGTAGATTTAAGTATATTTATATTTGCTTATGCTGGGAGGGTTTTTCGCAAGTTTTTTTTTGCATTCATTTACATGATCACTGTCATAATAAGGGCTGCAACCAATGCAAATATTATATTAAAAAGTGAGACATACAGATCACAAGGTGCCTAAGGAAAGCCCAAGGTGATGTGTTCAAATGTGTTTTGTCCGACCAACAGTCGAAAACTCAAATATGTTCAACTACAATGATATAAAACTGAGAAAAACAAAAAATACTCACATTTGAGAAGCTAGAACTTGCAAATATTTGAAATTGTGAATGATTATAATGATGAACACTGATTGTAAAAATAGTGCTGATTAAATTTCTATTGTATAATCGATTGTTCAGCTCTAACCATCATCGGGACATGCAGATGGATAACAATGAAGGTAGAATCAGCATAAAATGGATTATTAAGGAGTCTGTAGGACTCTTTTGTTTCTGTAACATGTGTTTTTTTTTTTTGGAATAGGGTTGCTGGCCCTATGTTCAACCATCGGCCATTGTTGGGTTTTGGTGGTGGTGGTGGTGGTGGAGGGGATTTGTTAGTCCTCTCCCTTGACCTAAGGTCTTCCAAGTAATGGATTACAGACTGATACCACATGAGACCAGACAGCTTTTAGGTTGCCTCGGCACGTCAAGCCCAATCAATTCCTGTTACCATGTATGTGGTATCTGCTCCCTTTGTTGCTGAACTATGCGCCAGCCAGCAAAATGGGAATGACTGACTGACTGTGGGGCTCTGCTGGAGGGATGAACAGCATTCCTCCAGAAGATATTACCTCAATTTATGTTGTTTGATGATGGTGGTGGAGACAGCTAACATGTTGTTCCAAAATCTCCCAAAGGTGTTTCAGTGGGTTTAGGTATTATGATGACACAAGACAAGACTGTCTTACCCAAAAATCTGTAAAGTCTGTATATGTCGTCTGTGCAGCAGCTTATTACAACTCATATTTACATTTGTATGTACGGTGACCTCTAGTGGTTGTAGTCATGGGAGCAAAGGCGGAAGTCCAGTGAGGTAGTATAAAGAGCGACAAAGTCCACATACAGAGGAGGTCAGGGTGGATGGATGGGTCAAACAACACAGGACTTTCATCCAGGAGACTGCTGATTGTGTCCCGAGTGAAACCAAAAGTCAGCCTTGACTTATTTTAACTTACGTACGTAAGTTAAGTTACATTAGTAAGTGACAAGACGTAACTTAACTTACTAAACTTAACCTACTAACGTCCTTATTTTAACGTAAGCCATGATCTTTAACTGAACCTAACCAAGTAGTTTTGGTGCCTAAACCTAACCAAACTGCGACCGCTTCACAACGCCAACCACATGTTTATTATTGTTACCATGACGACAAAGGTCTGGTACACCTACAGTGGGGCAAAAAAGTATTTAGTCAGCCACCAATTGTGCAAGTTCTCCCACTTAAAAAGATGAGGGAGGCCTGTAATTTTCATCATAGGTACACTTCAACTATGAGAGACAGAATGGGGGGAAAGAATCCAGGAAATCACATTGTAGGATTTTTAATGAATTAATTGGTAAATTCCTCGGTAAAATAAGATTTCTGGCTCTCACAGACCTGTAACTTCTTCTTTAAGAGGCTCCTCTGTCCTCCACTCGTTACCTGTATTAATGGCACCAGTTTGAACTCGTTATTAGTATAAAAGACACCTGTCCACAACCTCAAACAGTCAGACTCCAAACTCCACTATGGCCAAGACCAAAGAGCTGTCAAAGGACACCAGAAACAAAATTGTAGACCTGCACCAGGCTGGGAAGACTGAATCTGCAATAGGTAAGCAGCTTGGTGTGAAGAAATCAACTGTGGGAGCAATTATTAGAAAATGGAAGACCACGGAGATGCTCTGCACGCAGGAGGAAACCTTCGGTCCGCTGCTGCCTGTCATCAGGTCCGTACGCTCAACAGGCAGCGTTTACTCTGTGGTTCATACGAGAGTCTCTGTAATGC
>LKNJ01000516.1:288405-307110 GCA_002120245.1 Maccullochella peelii
TGTGTGAAAACCTTGTGAAGACTTACAGAAAACGTTTGACCTTAAAAGGAAAAACTCCCTTTTAACAGGCAGAAACCTCGAGCAGAACCAGGCTGTGGGTTTGCCTCGACCGGTTTGGTTGAGAGAGAGGTGAGGGAGAGAGCGAGAGAGAGAGAGAGAGATAGAGAGAGCAGGAGGAAAGCGAACATACAGTAGTACANGCTTCGTAAGAAGCATTTCAAGGTCCTGGAGTGGCCTAGCCAGTCTCCAGATCTCAACCCCATAGAAAATCTTTGGAGGGAGTTGAAAGTCCGTGTTGCCCAGCGACAGCCCCAAAACATCACTGCTCTAGAGGAGATCTGCATGGAGGAATGGGCCAAAATACCAGCAACAGTGTGTGAAAACCTTGTGAAGACTTACAGAAAACGTTTGACCTCTGTCATTGCCAACAAAGGGTATATAACAAAGTACTGAGATGAACTTTTGTTATTGACCAAATACTTATTTTCCACCCTAATTTGCAAATAAATTCTTTAAAAATCCTACAATGTGATTTCCTGGATTTTTTTTCTCATTTTGTCTCTCATAGTTGAGGTGTACCTATGATGAAAATTGGAGACCTCTCTCATCTTTTAAGTGGGAGAACTTGCACAATTGGTGGCTGACTAAATACTTTTTTGCCCCACTGTATATATGTAGTTTTGGGAGTCATTGACAAACAACCTATTCTGTCGTTTATGTTGGAGGACTTGTTGTAAAAGACAAAGACATCATTTTCATACTCATCAAACCATTCAGTGGCGCCTCATGTCTGGTATGTAAGCATCTGCATTTATGTTTCTCTCTCATTTATTCAGGTATTTTTTCTTTAGTTGGTCACCCATCTGTATGTGTGAATGCTACATAAGCTGTTGTCGGACATATGCATCAGCTGATAGAGTATTTACAGTATCAACATACTGTATGTACTGCGACCAGTAAATGCATATAAACAAGCTATGCAAACAAATGCCTTACAGATAGAGGTATACTCAGCTGGTACATAAGTTGCTGGTGGCCATCTTGGCAAAAAAAAAGCTTATTTTGTGCTTATGAGTGCTCCAGATTGGACCAAGAAACATTTCAGTTCAGTTTATTGTCACGCACATTAAAAAGTACAGAAAATCCGCCCAGTGCAATTAAATGCCTGCACTTTGGCAACACCCCTCTGGATAGCTTTCAACTCAACCAACTGTGTATAAACAAATAAGAGTAAAAACACAAGCAAGAGTAAAAACATTGTACATAAAATAATTATGGCAACACTTACACTGCAATAAAGTGTGCATTAAAAATAACTAAAATATGGTGGTTTCTTATCTATTTTACACATTAAAATTGTCTTAAGGAGTCGAACTCAAGATGGTCAAAATTGTAACATAGCTAACAACCAACATTATCCACTAATTTTATCCATGAATAATCAGTAAAGTGTGTTTTCCTCTCCTCCGTGACCCTGTGGGCTGACTGTTGATGAGTCTCACCGCCTGTGGATAAAAGCTCTTCCTGAAGCAGGTGGTGTGAGACTTGATAGTGTGCTAACAACCCTCGGATCCATAATAATGTAGTAAATAGATGGTTTGCCTTGAATGAGTATTATCTTTGATAATAATACTTTATGCTGTCTTCCAGTATATCTCTGAAGGCGGTAGTTTGCTACATGTCTATAAGAAATCTGACGCAGCTCAGAAAAATTGTAGTTCTGGTTTTTACAGTGACAGAGAAGGTTCCACACGACACCATTAAGCCTTTGGTGACAATGCTAACCATCATTTGTGTCGGCTTTCCATTTTTAAAGACATCCAAGGAAGAAGAGCCTTTGTTGATCTTGTTGTTGCCAAGTGAAGGAATAAGAAATATGAAATCTGAAACAGCAGTGCCACAGATAGATAGTGAAGTGAAAGTAAAATAAAGTTTCCTAAAAATCAATGATAATTTTGTTTTGAGAGACAGGCTATTTTCTTCACACCACAGGTACAGCTCCCACATCTCTATCCTATAGGCCTCCTTGTTGTTATCATGGATCAAACAAATCACTGTGGGTTGCTGGGATGTTGGCCACACAGTCAGTGTCAGGCTTTTTCTCCATGCTGTTTTATCCTACCTTTCTTCTGTAGTCTTTTTGTAGCTTCCTCATGCACTGCAGTGGCTGCATCATATTGGTAGAACATTTAACATTGTCTTGTGCATACTACCTACCTACCTACCTTCTCTTGCAAAGTGACTCCACATCGACACGCCAGTCCAGTTTTTACACTGTCACGCTTTCCCAGCCTCTTGTAGCAGTGCACCAGCTTCACCTCATCACCCTGCATAGTGATAATTTTGTCCACCTCCACAACAGTGTGTGAGATGTACTGCAGAAAGAGAAAAAAGACACAACACCAAATGGTACTTTAACGCTTTGCATTCACACAGTTTCAACACTGGTGTTCTAGCACTTTCAGAAACCGCGGAATGAGTCCCATTAACCTTTTGAACCTAATGCTGTCTTTCACTCCCTTTATTTCTAAGCTAATTGCATAGTTAGTATATTTTTCAGCCAGCCATGCCATATGTTCAGAAATTACATAATTTGGCATGTTATGCTCCTGGTGTATGAAAAGTCTCAAGGGGCGGAAAACACCAGCCTTTGTGTTAAAAGTCATACACAGCACAGAATTAATTGAGATACAGTAACATACAGTAGATGTGCCAGTCTGCAAGCACACGTGATAAAATTGCTGCTTTTATGGAGTGCTGACAGGTGCTAAGGCTGGAAAATAGGGCAGTGCTGTACCTTAACATGGTGTACAATGGATCAACCAGGCCATGCAGCATGTCCTACCACCTGTGTGTGGGCTTATTCTTGAACACGTTTTCCACCCAGGCATTTTAAGCTCTTTTGGGCATAATTGTATTTTGAGATATGGATGCAATGTTTCAACTTTCTGCCCATTCGTTCCAATGAAAGTTGCTCACCTAGTGCATACACCCAAAAGGTTTTTTGTTTTGCTTGTTGGCTTTCACATTTTGTGTGGTCCACCCAACCCTGTCCCCCAGAAATGTGTATATATATACTACTAATTTGCAACAGCAGATACATATTGAGAGAAATATAGATGGACATGATGGACTTTATAATCCGGCCAACTGTAGGCACCAATTCCTTTCCATCTATTTTCCTTCAATTTACTGCTCCAGTGTGCTGTCAGTATTCTCTCACTAGGTGTTCTGCCTGTGCTTTAGCCTCTTCTTCAGCTATCTTTAGACTGGCCTAGCCTTGTCGCTGTCTGTGGCCCTGAAAGCTCACTTTTTCTTTATATGTCCTTTGTGATCTAGAGCTTGTGTCACTTAGAAAACAGTGAACTTTTTTTGGAAAAAAATATCAAATACCATAAATTCTACTGATATTTACAATTTAAAGTTACTCTAAACAAGGACAGATATATTTGCTGTGAGGGGCATTTATGAGCAATATACTGTAGAGTAATACTGACATACTAGAGCAAAGCAAATACTGGGATATTGTACATCCTAAGGAATCATTTTCCATTAACCCTTTTCTCAATAGTAGTCTGAAAGCCTCTAAAGAACCAGGGCTGAAACTAACAATCATGTTCATTATCATTAATCTGCCGATAATAATAGATTTTGTTTGTCTACACAGTTCAAAACACAAATATTTTTAATTTACAATTATATAAAAAAGAGCATCTATTTTCAAAATGGTTGTTGATTACTTTTTTGTCAATCCATGAATGATTGATGAATTGGTTCAGCACTATATAGAACCCAACCAAACACCTCTGCCTCCTGTTGATGATGGTTTTAAGTTCAAACTAAAACAGCAAACATGCCTCTGCCATTGTTTGCACTTTGATCTTTTAAAATAACATATGCAAATACCCTTTGTAGCCTCCTCATCCTCACACCTTATGTGTGTTAAGTCACGTACAGCAGTGATGTCCAATCAATATCCATAGAGGGCAAAGAGTATGTGGGTTTTTCTTCCAGCCAATCAGCAGAGCACCTGCTGATGTCAGTGGCTGAAGAACTTTCACTAATGAAGCTATTTGCACCCTTAACATTTCACCTTGCACCAGTATTTCACATATTGGATGGCTGTAGAGAACAGGGAGTACAGTAAACAACTTGCTGTACTGATTGATCCTGTACAATGAGGATTTAAGCAATTCACAGCCAGTGAAAGCTTTTACATTTGTGCCACTTTTCAAGCACTTCTTTTCCAGGAAAAAAACCAAAACATTTCCACAGAGAAATATATTTGTTTTATAGATTACAACTTAAATAGCAAGAGCCCCTCCTTTTATTTTTACTGCTCTGATTCGCTGCGTCTGCTTGCATCAAACCCTTGAGTGTGATCATAGTCTGGTGTATTCCCCTGTAGCAAAGACTCTGTGAAGCACATAACTCTGCATTCACAATATTCCCGCTGGGTCCTGACCAAGGCAGGGAGCTCATCAATCTTTTTTTGCAAGTGATCTCACTTTCCCCATCCGGATAGATGGAGGGTAGGGTTTAAATCTCCTTTCGTTTCCCCCCCACCCCCCTCACCCCAGCTCTCTTCTCTCTCCATCACGCAAGCAGCTCAGTCAGTAGATTCTTCGTCCCTGGGCCGGCTGCCAACATCAGTGTGATCAGGTGCTGCCAAGTGTAAGGCTAAGGACGGATTGGAAAACTTAGCTAGAATGCCCATTGTTCAAGTAAGTCCCCAATTAGTGTGTTCATCAGTTGTGACTGCTGTTCTGTAAAACTGATTGGGAGCTTACCTCATTGTTAGCTGGAAAATAGTTTTGGTAATCAAGTTGAAAGAGTGTATTGAGAAGTTGCACAAACTTTTGTAGAGCACCCATTGTGAGTGTGGAGAATGTGGAAGTATGTGTTGGTACAAGAAATCAGTGGACAGGCTACAGAAAATAAGTTTGTTGTAATTACAGATTTACAAGTAGTGCACATGTGTATGAAAGCCCAGTTCTAAAAAAGTAAAAGAAAAAAGTAGATCAAAAGTCAAAAAAATTTTTTTTTAATGCTCATTGTAAGTAAAAAATTTGACTTACTTAGTCAAACATATAAGATGGTAAGTCAAAATTATGAAATAAAAAATACGAGATAAAAAGTCAAAATTTGGATTAAATTAAACATTCTTAATTTAGACTTTTTATCTCATAATGTTGAATTGTTATCTCATCATTTTTATTAGTCAAAATTTGGACTTTTTATCTCAACGTATTTCCCTACCCTTAACCAAGACCCTAAGCACAGAGGTAGCAGATCACAAAATGCTCGTAGGAGTAATTTTTGGAAATTGGTAGTTTTTGGAAGGCACTTGCAAACAAACTATTTTGTTGATTAGGTACAGTATGGAGACTTGTTGGATTTTGGACAGACTCTTTCCATCTGTTATTTAACCAACTCCATCTCTGCCAACTCGAAGGACATCGGTGCAGTTCTGCAGTAAACAGCGACAGTGACTGAAGTAGGAATGTTGAGGAGAAAAGATTCTGCTCACATAGTACTCAAAGCTCTGCCTGTGTTTACACTCATGCACCCTTGGCTAATTGCTGTTCCGAGTGGTATAGCTATTGGCTTGTCAGTTTCAGAAAGTTCCAAAAAGTGGTCATTGCATACACCTCAACCCAACTGGTCGAGGCAGATGATCGACCACCCACCCAGAGCCTGGTTCTGGTTCTGCTCGAGGTTTCTGCCTGTTAAAAGGGAGTTTTTCCTTGCCACTGTCGCCAGTGCTTGCTCATGGTGGAATTGTTGGGTCTCTGTAAATAATATTATAAAGAGTACAGTCTAAAACTGCTCTATATGAAAGGTTTCCTGAGATAACTTCCGTTATGATTTGGTGCTATATAAATAAACTTGAATTGAAATCGTATTAGTTCTTTTCAGACTGTCTGAACAGCCCGTCTAAAGGAGCAGAAAGTTGGTCAGAAAGTCTGCAAACGGTCAGGGATTTCAGGAAGAAGATTGTAAACCCTTAGAAGATAGTGATCACAAATGTTGGTGCAGTGGTCAGAGTCACAGCACTGTGTTTGTTGTAGTGCTCACAGCGCCACTGGAGGATTCAGTAGAGGAAGCTTGTATTGTCAAAGGTTACAGCTTAGAGCAAGGAAAAAGGGGTCTGTAAAGGTATATTGTACCCTGTGGTTGTAAGATGCAGGGACAATGGAATTCCACATTGAGCCTTCTTGCGGTGTTGTGGGCGTAATTCAGTGTATCAGTGAAGGAAGGTGCCCAATTGATAACTGCAGTGACTTAACCATTCAATCAGCCAACCTCATAAACCCCTAGAATAGTAATTCCCAACCAGGCGTACTGTACCCCCCACTTTGAAAAAATACAAATTATGATTTTATCAATGAAATATATCCAAATATTCTTTTAGGAGAAAAATAAACTTTATTGGAATTACAAATTGGTGTGATACTGATCTTTAGTAAATTTAGACAGCCACGTGTTGCCATTGAGAGTGTATGAAATGCGATGTATCAGATATCATTTTGGTACAAGCATCTGTCTTTCGTTTTTATCTATCTGCAATAAAAATGGTTTATCTATGTTATTGTTAATGTTTTTGACTTCTACCTTACAGTTAAAAAGTAAAGGTCAGGACCACACTTGATCAGAACCTGCCTCTTTGTGTTCACGTGATGGTCTGACCCTTAGCTAATTAATCACTTATTAAAAACTATGAATCCTCATGTGAGTACAAGCAAGAACCATATTTTACAGCAACATTGTGAGAGAAATTGTGACATATGGTTGCAACTTGTTTTGATCATGCCTCGTACAAACAGCACTTGTTGACAGAGCTAAGCAATGTGAATAATCTTCAATCTCCCCGCTGTGCCAGCGCAACAATCTCTATTGACTCTCAATTTGAGAGCAGATTCGGTTAGTCTGAGTAATATGACAAGATGGATAAGTGGAAGGTTGTTGTAGTCTGAGCAGTGTTGAATGTTGCAGTCCCCAAACAGGAAAATGCTTTAAAGTGACAGGATTTTTGGAAGAAGAATCCAATGCTGCTGTCAGTGGCAGTTTATCAAGCCAAGTTACGCAGCAGCTGGATTGGTTTAAAGCTTAAATGTTACAGTTTGCCCTGATTAATAACTATTGGAAGATCAGGGAGATGCTTCCTTTATAGATTGATACACAATGTAGTCGCTCTACACTAATCTCTGCCATACACAATCAATTTCAGTTCCATTCATTAAAAACTGCTGTAATTCCAAGATCTGACAGTTTGTACATGGCCAGTGTAAATTATGCTTCAAATCTCAGTTGAGTTTTTCTCTTCTGTATCATTTTTCTCTCCAAAGTAAAGATACAGTAATAAGTGCTGACCAAAAAAATAAACTATGGCTGAGTTTGAAAACTAGTTCAACTAGTGCTAAAAGAATCAGTTGATTCAAGGGAAACTACAGTTTATAACAATTTTGTTTTTGTTTTTTTTAAGCTCCAGAAATCTCCATAATAACCGTAAGAACCAATGATCGGAGCTTCAAAAATAGAACCCAAGCTGTAATTAACAACTTATTTTAATACAATGAATATAATAATAATAATAATAATTAAATAATCATTAGTTGCAGCCCTGAATAAAAAAATATATACAGTATACTACTTGATTCATTAACTCATTAACAACAGAGTTCATAATAACATCAGCTTGCTATAATATCATTACCCAACACGAACATCTGGCATTGTTCTCTTGGAAAACTGTGAAAATTGCAGCTCTTTTAGCTAAACAAAGTTTATGCATCACCTATAAAAAAGTTCCCTCACTCACAAACAACTTGTTTGTCAGCTCTGGCTGTAAATTGGCATGGATAACCACGTAGTCTATCTTTCTGTGGTTGTGTCAAAGCCACCTGACCTCGACTCCCACTTGACATGAATTTTCACCTTCTCCGCTTGTACTTAACCTCCTTTTAGGTGGTTTTGGTTCCGTTGTCCGTCTGTTTTCTCGGTGCAGAGGTTTCAAGGTATTTGCTGAAGTCATCATGCCATCACCAGAAAATGATTCCTGAGTGGAGGCAGCTTTTATTTTTGCTTTTGATATGACAAACACAGCAATACAGCAACAGCTGCCCGACATCTGCTGCAGAGGCCTTTCTGCTCTGTAAATAAATGGGTATATTCAAAACCATTTATTTTACTTGTCTGGGGGAGACAACTGGAAACATTAAGCTGTCCAACCAAAACTTGAGCCCTGCTCTGCTGGGGGAGAGATGAACCAAAGTTGACGGACTGTTGACTTTTAGCTGCTCTGTTGATTGTTTACTTAGTTGTTCTGCAGGATGCAAGCAATCCATGAAGACATTTAAAAAGCTGAATAAACACTAAAAGAACATTCCTGGCTTTTTGGAGGAACAAAGCTTAAGGATGCACTGTGAGCTGTTTGCTTAAGTACTCTTTCAGCTATATAGAAGCTTTGCTCGAGGGATGGCAATGTCGGTCTGTCTGTGCGTCAGTCCACCACTTTGGTCCAGACTGAACTATCTCAACAACTATTGGATGATTAACATGCAATTTTGTACGGACATTCATGGTGCCCAGAGGTTAAATTCTTATGTTGGTGACCTCCTGACTTTTCCTCTAGCGCCACCAGCACGTTAAAGTGTTTGTTTATCCTAGAAACATCTACTGGATGGATTGACATAATTTGGTACAGACATTCATGGTCCCAGGATGATGAGTCCTACTGACATTTCCTGTAGTACCACCATGGGGTTGACATTTTTGTTTTTTAGTGAAATGTCTCA
The DNA here is from genome assembly GCA_002120245.1 of Maccullochella peelii. Lineage (NCBI taxonomy): Eukaryota > Metazoa > Chordata > Actinopteri > Centrarchiformes > Percichthyidae > Maccullochella > Maccullochella peelii. Next base: position 297,204 of record LKNJ01000516.1, read on the forward strand.
ACAACTGTTTTTGTTCGATTGCTATGAACTTTTATGATCCCTTTTCATCTAGTGCCACCATCAGGGCAAAATTTCAGTTTGTCTAATACTTTGGTTTATGACCAAATGCCTTCAAAACTAATAACATTCCATCACCTTCAGCTGTACTATTTGCCAGTTAACAACTGTTAGCATGCTAACATGCTAAAATAAGATGGTGAACATGGTGAACATTATACCTGCATCAGCATGTTAGCATCGTCATTATGAACATGTTAGAATGCCAACATTTGCCAGCTTGGCTGTAGACTTATAGTCTGGTTGATGCAACAAAAGGCCATTTTTTGTTCAATTTGTTTTATTGTACGTTTACATTAGATTCATCCCAGCCAGGACCCTTTTGGACAAAGGCACACAGTGGAATAGACCTGAGAATATTGAACAAGCAGTCAGGCATGAAGCACTGTATTAAATTCTTGTCGAGACAAAGCCATAACACAGTGTCAATGACAGCGCAAGTTACAATGAAATATTTAATACCATTTAATGTTGAATAGAGTCCTGTGAGGGCTGGGAGACGATGAGACTTCAAATGTAGCTCTCACAAGATACTTTTGTGCATTGTAAAATTCCCAGTGCAGCGTAGAAGTAGTGGATCAAAGGATGGAAACATAAACACTGCATGTTTCCAAGGATGGCTCAGTATATGAGAAAACAGCTCTAATCTCAGATGTCAGTGTTAGATGCTGTCAGGACAGGAAAAAAACTGGCACAGGGAGATGTGTGGATGAGCATAGCCTCTTAAATTTGATGCTTGATATAGCACTGTCTAGTAGCTGAAAGCTTTTGGCTGTTGTTATGGATACCATCTAATCTTTGGCATAATATGGCAAGAGAATTGGATTTTGTTTGTAACATGAACAGTATGTCCACGCGTGATTGTCATACTAATGGGGTTTGGTTGCAGCATGTGGACAAGGTAAAACTGACCTTGTGAAAATGTGAAACTGCACTCACCCCGAGTTAACGGTGAATGCAATTACCACCTGAAAGAAGCTTGCATTAGTAAGGACTGAATCAAATGACTCTAACTTATGTACTGACATTAAAGATAATTAATACTCTATTCTGCAGCTTATTAGCCTCTTTTAGTGGATTGCTTTGGTTTTAAATATATTTACTGTATGGTTCAATCTCATTGCTCTCATCAACCCTGTTTACAGCAGTTGTTCAGTTCAGAGCACAGCCTGTGAAAAACACACTGTACACTACCCGCCTAGCATCAAGTTAGCTACTAGCTGGTGAGGAAAATGGAACAGCTCGCCACTAAAGTTGGTGGAGATCAAAACGGAACTAAAAAGAGAGGGAATTTTTGCACTTACATTCATCAGGTGGCTAGCAACCCGATTCAAAATGAATGATAATGCTGTTATGTCTCTGCCTGATGTGATAGCAGCCAATTGGTTGCTAACATGTTTGCAGTAATAACTAAGCATGGAATATGGTGGTAGCTATAGAGGAGTTATTAGCCAAATGTAAAATATTAAGAATATTAACACCACTAATGGTGTGGCAACTATATGAATGAGATATGGCATTTATGCCACTCCATTGTATTACTGTAAATGCTACAATGTTAATAATCTAAGCATTGTAGACCCTTTTTTGTTACTTGAGATTCAACACAAATACAGACACACTGCCTGTATTTCCTATGGAGGTTTTTCATGTTTTTAACAGTGATAGAAAATTGAGGACCTTGTATTACAAATATTTCATTGAGTCTGCTTTAACCTTTGGTCTCATAGCATGGTGTGGATTGAACAAGTTGATAAAGCTAGCAAGTAAAATTATTGTTGAGCACCAGTCCTCACTATCAGACATTTTTGATAGAAGAGTCTGGCAAAAGGCAAACATAATTGCCACCAATATCTGCCATCCCTTAAATACAGAGTCGGAGCTGCTTCCTTCAGGGCAGAGGTAAAGACTCCCCAGGGCCAGGGTGCAAATTCAAACATTCCTTTTAAGTATGTGCAATAAAATCACTTGGGTCTAATATCCCCCCTTTGTGATTACCTGTCCCTGTCTTATTGTCCTATTTTATTGTTTTTAACTTCTTCTCATTGGCTGGTTTTACTTAAATTATATTGCTGACAGACTCTACTTTAGTGTGTCTGTTTTTGCCATGCTGCCAGCCAAATTTCCCATGTGGGACAAAACAATACAAGACTGAACTAAAATTGCGCCACTTTTTTCCAGCCTTTTTGCCTTAAAATGATCCATTCACAGTCACATTTCCACTCTACCCACCTCACGGCTCAGTAGGTTTTAGAAATATGTTGCAAAATTGTGCCAGCTCAGTACTTGGGCTCTGACTCGGCACAGTAAAAGCTGCTCCTTTTTCAGCTTACTCAAATTACTGAAGTTCTTTGAGTAATCCATTGAGCCTTGGAGTGCAGGTTCAATCACACCAACATTTATAATAGCGACATTTCAGTCCGAAATAAATACGTTTTAATGGAGCCGCCGCAATCAGTGGATTGGCTTGCAGAGGTAAATTTCCACAGTACTTTCACATAGAGTTCAGTTGACAATTGCAAACTGTCTTGATAGCGTTGACATTTGAACTAGAACCCAAGACCCACCAGCACTACATCACCTCTTCTAGCACCACCTCTTTCTCAAGGACGCTTGAATGACTTTTACTGTGCCTGGGCAATAAGCCACGTTTAGCCCTGTGCTACCGATGCTTTTTACTTTCACACTCTGGAGGTGGATTTTGGAATTTGAAGAATGGATAACACATGAAGCAAAACAACGCTGTTTAGTACCACTTAAAAAAGTAACTTGTGGAACATGTTACTTCAAACAAACCAGAGAGGAATCTGCTGATTGAATCCACGAAGTGCATCAAGTCGAAACAACACATTGGCAAGGAAATGATTACGTCTACGGCACTTTCACCCTGAATGAGCGCAGGATCTCACAGCTGCTCAAAAAGTAATGAAGCTTGAGTGCATTGTCTTGTTGTGCCTCTGGTAAATCGATGCTCTTAACCGTTCATTTGGAATAAATCTGGTCCCTTGTTTGTTTCTCTCAAGCAGCATCAACGACAACATTCACATGTTGACGGAATATACATCTCTAAGCCTACTTTACTTATTTGTGCGTCTAACTCCCTAACAGAATTATCATTTGCGCTCCTACTTCTCCCCCATTCCCAAAGACACACTTACTGCTTTTCAAATCAAAGCCATTACCATAATCAAGTAGTGAATAGTAAATTACAGTTAAAGAACTTATTGTGTTGTTAGAAGTTAGGTGTCTTGTATTGTACATTTCAGTGATGTCAATACTATGAAGGAAATCTTGACAACAAAATGCACTCACCCTGTGATTGCCTCTTCATTAACATGCTTCTCAATCTTGATTATAATTTCCTAAGCAGTGGATGGGCCTTCAGAATCCATTCAGATTCGACGTGCAGAGCACAACTTGAGCATGAACTGGAATACTCCGGCTGACGTGCATCCTGTGAAATTGATGTCTCTAATTAGGGGAGGAAATGTGGTTTTCTAAATAGCTCTTGAAAAAAAGACACAGGCTTTTGAGCGTGTACATGAAACACTTTATTCAAGGAAACAAATTATTCCATAAATCATTTTTTTGCAATATCATCCGCAAATTAGTAGATTTCTTAACAAACCAAAGCAATCTGAATGTTGTGCAGAAATCATCAAATAGCTGCTGTATGTTAAACATGAATTAGTATTTTTACTAATTAGTATTTTTTTTTGTGAGGATGACCTTTTCATTCACATTAATAATTTCATTTTTCCTTTTCCTCTGGTGGTCATGGTGACCACAAGGTTAGGAGACTTACCTGCACTGTCATTACTCCTTTTTAAAATGTTTAAAGCTCTTTTCCAGTTCTCACACGCAAAAAAGTAAGATGCAATTATAATCATTATGAATTGGCTGCTGGCTGTCACCTCATCTTCCTGCTATCTTTGGCCAGGAAGCAGGCAGCGGCCCCCAGGGGTCCTTTGTTCTCTTGGATGTAGGCTTGCCAACCTGCACTTCAGAGGGGTGCCACCAGCTTTTAGAGACAAAACAAAGGCAAGAGCTTCTTGGCATGCGGGAGTCATATCTATATGGAAAACCACAGAAAAGAAGGACACACAAACAGAAAGACAGATATGCACATTTGAGATGACACACGAGCAAATACTTGCATCTAAACAAAGCGCATGTACATGCATACAGTCACTCACTATATGCTCTCGCTGTGCGCACTTGTTTTTCTCTTTGAGAGAAAGTAACAGGGGACAGAGGAACTCCCAGTAGCCTGGAGGGGATGGTGGGCACAGCGGATTTCTTGGCCGCGGACCACTGCCTCCTGCCAAAATAGCGAGGTATTTCAAGCTAAGGGACACCACAGGAAGCATTTCGTGTTTTGATCTCTTTGTTTGTAATCCGCTTGTGTGCAAAAAAAAAAAAAAAAAGCTGTAGCTAACTCGATGACTCACGTCATAATGAACCTGTCAGTGTTGGCACGAATGTGAACTACAGCATAATTTTATCTGTTAACAGACTCAGATTGCATCACCCCTTGATACATTTGGCAAACACCTTCTTAGAATGTATGATTACCTCCATCAGTCAGAGTTTTTTATGGTAATCGTTGCTACTTTTCTTTTGCAAACCGATTCTGAGGTTACTAATGGAATTCAGTAATTACTTACTATTTTTATGTAAATGTTTATTATATAATGTATACATTTATTATTGCACGTAAACTACAGGAGGATTCTGATTCTGTCAGTAGAATAAACATTTAGCTATTAAGATAAAAACTAAATGTTTTGTGGGGGATTAAGACAAGAGTTAGATGACCTTTCGAAATTTAACCCCAATTTGGTTTTTTGATTTCCCACTTTTTTGTTTTCCTACTTTTTTGATTTTCAGATGTGTGAAGGAAGTTGGGGAAAAGGCTGAAGCTACTGTTGGCAAACTAAATGTATTTCCATTTTTGTTTGGAATTATTTATTAAAAATGGTAATTGGGTGGACTTACCTGCCAGGTTAGATTAAAGCAATAAGCAAAAAAGAGAGACTGTGTTTGCTTTGATTTCTGAAAAGTTCAAAGGCATTGAAAATCCCTGCAAAGCGGCTTTTATGAAATACCCCACAGCTAGAAGAAGAAAGTACACATTTTCATCATATTTTCATTTATTTATTTATTTAATGAATAGAGGCCTGCCGTGAAGTGGTGACCTGTCCAGAGTGGTTTTAGCTTGTGGTTTTTGCCACAGGCTTTTTTTTGGCAGGCCCTTTACATTTAAAAGTGCAGCATAAGGAATATACTGTCTTGTTAAGTACTGGTGCTGAAATACACAAAGAGCCCTATATTCGTGGAGGTGCAACAACCAGACATTTTGGTATTTTCCTGACCTTGAAATTCCCTTTGCCTGTCTGTCCAAGGGTGGGAGGAGAGACGCAAACAGGTGGAAGGTTCATTCAAATGAGGCAGCACAAAGCCAGGTGATGGTATTTTGTTGGAAATTTGGTATGAGACGTTGCGCTGAGAATAGACGTCTCAGAACCACGTCTGTTTTTGATTTAAATGAGCAGCAATAATGGAACAATGTTTCAGGTGCAAATAAACTGTGACCTCCACTTCCTCCCACTGTATAAATATCATGTATCAAGTTGTCAATCATGATGTCACACCCCCTTTTTATAGCATCAAATAACTAATTCAAACCAAACTTATCAGAACACTTGAGTATACATCAGCATGATAAGAACTACCTAAAATGACAGAATTTGACGTGTACTTTGACTTTTCAGTTTGGCCCATGTCCCATCTGCTAACATGGAGGGGGCGGGGTTTATGACACCTATACTGCAGCCAGCCACAAGGGGGCGATTGAGATGTTTTGGCTTCACTTTTGGGGGGAGCTGTCATGTCGTCCATTTTTATATACAGTCTATGGTTAAAATGTATTTAAAGCAGGAACATTGGTAAAACAGCCTATATTTAGCAACCAATGAGTATGAGTGATTCTTACAGTATCTGCTGTCCACAGCTGGTTTATACTGTATATGAAAAGCTTCTCCTTCAGTTGATTAAATCCCTGCAGCCATCTGGATACATATGGTATATATGATATATCTGCTGCCTCCAATTAGAGAAGTGCCATGCCAGAGCGCATCGCCATTACGCAGGACCGTCCACATTGTTTACCTTCATTAAATAATGTGCAAATGGCACCAGGTTGCTACAAATTAACCACACACACCTCTACACACATCAGACTGGTCAGTTATACCGTAACTGGGTGTACTTCCTGTTTATTTGGGAGACGCAGATTACTGGGGCTCATCAATCCCATGGTCCCATCTAACTTTGTTTTTTGGGGGGTTTTTGTAGCAAAAGTCATATTTTATTCTTGAAATTCAATATGATTCAGTTCCAAAAAGATGTGGCCATTTACAACATGATATAACGTGGCATTATGTGTTGGATTTGATGCTATCAAATAGGTGTAAATGGCTTCAGCAAACTATTTTCTACATTTATATCTATTATTATTGTACTACTTAACTGTAAAAAACCCCACCATCTGCTCTTGGCTGCAGATTTCTGTTGTATTTTGACAGTAACAGAAATGACAGGAAATAAGGGGAGAGAGGTTTTTTACTTGTCCTTAAGTAATGTCCCACGAGGAGCAACAATATTTAGAGACATTGTGTAGTTTGTTGTGGACAGCCTTGCTTCGGAGTTCTCAAGGCAGCTCAAACTCACAAAACAAAAAGCACACAAAACCCTTCCATGGTAATGACCTTAACTGTGATCCGAGTACAGCTTCCCTGTCACCCGTACATCTATAGCAACAAAGTGTCAAATATGTCAGCATCTTTCACTGTTTTACAACATGTTATTTCTCTGGGGCCAATCAACTCTCTCATTCACCAGAAAATTATGACAAAAATTTGTGAGTTCGGCCCTAACTACTCCAAAAATATCATTTCCAAAATCAACAGATGGTGCTTAAATTCACATATTCAGATGTGACAGGAAAAAAAACAATCCCACAACTAAAACAGTTTGGCATCTGCCTTCCTCAGTCACTATGTGGTAAATGAAATCATAGTAGCATTTTCCTCTCCATCCTGTTACATGTTCACTGCCAAAGAGTGGGCAGCTAATAGGTGTTAACCAGTGGTCATTGCGGGTTGGAAATACCTTTCATGTTGAGTTTGTGAAAGTATAACATGTAAAAATAGCTGCAGAGAGAAAGCTGCCATGTGGTTGGTTCAACGCACCGCATAGCTTCTGAAAGAAGGCACATATTTTTAACGTGACCAACGAAAACGATGGAAAATGATGGAAAATACAGTGTGAAAACAGAATTTAAAGACAGAATCAGAGTTGAGGCTGCACTGCTGTCACCTCGACTTGACTTGGTCACCTTCACCTTTGAGTGGATTAGCAGTAGTCAATGAAAATGGCTATGGATTTTTGCCTCTTCACCTTTTTACAAACCTCTAAGTTTCTTGGTAAGTGGCGCAACCCCATCTCCTCCGTGTGTGCGCAGACTGCCAAAATTGAAAGGTATTTTCATAGAAGAATTATCTAAACTCTTTTGTAGCGACCCTGTATACTTTACTCATTCTTGGAGATGTCAACAGTCTGAATGTTAGTCCGGCGCAAAACCTTCTCAAATGTTTATACCTTTTTCAAGACTACAAAGGGGTTGACCTTAGAAAAAATGGAAAAATTGAATCTAAAGGCCATTTCAACACCTCAGCCATATGTCCTGACAAACTGTTATTTTTCAAGAAGAAGTATGTACTGAAAATGACCATAACTGGCCCTTGATCTGTGTGATAGCGGCCAATAGAAAAGGCTAAACAAATGGACAAATCAATCTGGAACTAATAAAACCTTCACAAAGTATCAGAAAGCGTCAAACGAACTGGTTTCATATTTCTCTGAAGTGTCACAATTCTAGGATATTGTTTGTTCAGAAGTCGTTCTGAAGCGTTAGGCCTCTTTTCAGGCCAGAAAACAAATGTGTTTACAAGATTTCAGTTGTGTTTTAGATCCCTTTGTGTTACAGAGTTTTCTCCTGATGACTAATGCTGCTGTTGACTTCTCTGTCTTTCTCCTCTTGGACTGATGTGCTGCACAGACGACTGTGACATACTGATAAATTGCCTCAACTATTGGTTCAGCATCAAGAACAAGTGTCTGTAACACTCTTTAGGTTTTGACAATAACTGAAACTCCTCTTCCTCAGCTTATGGGCTTAGGAAACACCTCCGTGTTTTCCACATACATGCGTCCTCTCAGATAAATTATAAAATGAAAATGAAAAACCTTCACCTATCATGTCATTTTACCAGTACTACCTGTGATTGCTCATATTACGTAAGACCCCACCCCCTTGAGACTGACAACCAATTAAAAATGACAAATGACAACCTGTGACATTCAAGAAAAATAAAGTGAGAAAATATTTAGAATAGAGCAACAGAGGAAGGTTTCCTCTTCCAGGACAGACGGACGCAACAAGTCCTCCACATTAAACGAAAACACAGTCATTTGTAACTGCACTGACACACAGATATCTAAAGCCCCTATCGACAGGATGACACCAAACCATTACAAATCCCTGTTGATAAAACAAATCCATTTCATGATGTGACAATGCTATGGTTAAGGTCTGGTTAGGTTTAGGCACAAAAATGAATTGGTTAGGATTAGGGAAAGATGGTTGGGGTTACATTTGATTGACCTTCGTCATCGTTGTTACAATAATAACCACAGGGTTAGGGTTAGGGAACAAATGTGGACATGCAAGAAACCAATGATGACCGTCATTAGGAACCGGGAAGCGAACGGTGGTCTCCCGTGTTGATGTCCAGCGTTTTGTTGCTCTATAATAACGTCACATGACTTGCTCCTTTGCTCCAGACAAGATCAAGAGTCATAAGTACTACTGCTGCCGGGATTTTGTTACTTGTACGTCAAGAGGAGACACTGAATTCTAATATACACTTAATTCGAGTCCATAAGTAACCCTAACTCTAACCCAAGTCCGGCCAAAAGAACAGTACCCATTCAAAATTCTTCATACTGTTGTCTTATTGTTGTTCTTATAGTTTGAGCTAATGAAATACTGTGTCTGAGTAGATAGGTGGGGAAAGATAGAGGGGCATTTTATATGTACATTTGCCTAAATGCTACACTATTTGCTAAAATCAAGATTACAACATAAAACATAATTATATTAGAACCGAAATATTCTTGCACAATGTTACAACTACGAAAGCACAATAAGTGTCTGTCTGCAATATGTACTGTATGTCACAGTCTGCAGCATTACTGGGCAGAAAAGGCACAAAAAAAAAACACAACTAAAAATAAGATGAAAACAAAGAAGGAGCCAAGGACTACAGAGAGAACATCAAACAGTCTTTCCACAGAATCCTTTTTTGTCTGACCATTATTTAGTAACTTGAATTACTATTACTGGACTACACACCATTAGGCAAACATTCTTGCACTTGATGTCTATCTGATAGTGCTGTAGCTAAATTCAAGGAAGTGATTCCAGCAGCATTTAATTCAATGCCACATCTCAATGTAACTGTGGACTCCTATGCTAACTTCAGTCCCTCCCAAATTGATCATCTTGTTGATAGTGCTGCAAGCTCACTGCGAATGACACTCGACTCTGTCGACCCTCTAAAGAAGAAGATAATAAAACAACGGAGGTTAGCTCCATGGTATAACCCCCAAACCCGCATATTAAAACAAACATCGCGAAAACTTGAAAGGAAATGGCGTTCCACCAATCTGGAAGAATCACGCTTAGTCTGGCAAGATAGCCTTAAAACATATAGGAAGGCCCTCC
>LKNJ01000516.1:307348-327841 GCA_002120245.1 Maccullochella peelii
TACATTTAGACTGCTTTTCTCCTATCAACCTTCATCAACTAACTTCAATGATTTCTTCATCTAAGCCATCAATGTGTCTCTTAGACCCTGTCCCAACTACTTAACTTAACTTACCCTTAGTTAGTACTTCTCTACTAGATATGATCAATTTCTCCTTATTAAAAAGCCCACTCTTGATTCGGGGGTTTTATCAAACTATAGACCTATATCTAACCCTCCCTTTCTCTCTAAGATCCTTGAGAAAGCAGTCGCCAATCAGTTGTGTGACTTTCTACACAACAATAAGTTATTTGAGGGTTTTCAGTCAGGATTTAGAGCACATCATAGCACAGAGACAGCTCTGGTGAAAGTTACAAACGGCCTTCTAATTGCATCAGATAACGGACTTGTCTCTGTACTTGTCTTGTTAGATCTTAGTGCTGCATTCGATACTATTAACCATCACATTCTATTACAGAGACTAGAACATTTAATTGGNTAGACCAATATTTAAACCTCCCTTTCTCTCTAAGATCCTTGAGAAAGCCGTCGCCAATCAGTTGTGTGACTTTCTACACAACAATAAGTTATTTGAGGATTTTCAGTCAAGATTTAGTGCATCATAGCACAGAGACAGCTCTGTTGAAAGTTACAAATGACCTTCTAATTGCATCAGATAAAGGACTTGTCTCTGCACTTGTCTTGTTAGATCTTAGTGCTTCATTCGATACCATTGACCATCACATTCTATTACAGAGACTAGAACATTTAATTGGCATTAAAGGCNGTCCTGTTAGATCTTAGTGCTGCATTCGATACCATTGACCATCACATTCTATTACAGAGACTAGAACATTTAATTGGCGTTAAAGGCGTCGCACTAAACTGGTATAAGTCCTATTTATCAGATCGATATCAGTTTGTACATGTTAACAATGGATCCTCTATGCACACCAAAGTTAGTCACAGAGTTCCACAAGGGTCTGTGCTTGGACCAATTCTATTCACCTTATATATGCTTCCTTTAGGCAACATTATTAGGAAGCACTCCATACATTTTCATTGTTATGCAGATGACACCCAATTATATTTATCAATCAAGCCAGATGAAACCAATCANACATGTTAACGATGAATACTCTATGCACACCAAAGTTAGTCACGGAGTTCCACAAGGTTCTGTGCTTGGACCAATTCTGTTTACCTTATATATGCTTCTTTTAGGCAACATCATTAGGAAGCACTCCATACATTTTCATTGTTATGCAGATGACACCCAATTATATTTATCAATCAAGCCAGATGAAACCAATCAATTAGTTAAACTTCAAGCATGCCTCAAGGATATAAAAATCTGGATGACCAGCAACTTTCTGATGCTAAANTCAGACAAAACTGAAGTTATTGTACTTGGTCCCGAACAGCTCCGAAACACATTATCTAAAGACATAGTTACTCTAGATGGCATTGCCCTGGCCTCCAGCACCACTGTAAGGAATCTCGGAGTAATCTTTGATCAGGATTTGTCCTTCAACTCCCACATAAAACAAACTTCAAGGACTGCCTTTTTTCACCTACGTAACATTGCAAAAATCAGGCACATCCTGTCTCAAAAAGATGCAGAAAAACTAGTCCATGCATTTGTTACGTCTAGACTGGATTATTGCAACTCCCTATTATCAGGTTGCCCCAATAAGTCCCTTAAGATGCTCCAGTTGATCCAGAATGCTGCGGCACGTCTACTGACAAGAACCAGGAAAAGGGATCATATTTCGCCCATATTAGCTTCTCTGCACTGCCTCCCTGTAAAATCCAGAATAGAATTTAAAATCCTTCTCCTCACCTACAAAGCCCTTAATGGTCAGGCACCATCATATCTTAAAGAGCTCATAGTACCCTATTACCCCACCAGAGCACTGCGCTCCCAGAATGCAGGGTTCCTTGTGGTTCCTAGAGTCTCTAAAAGTAGAATGGGAGCCAGAGCCTTCAGCTATCAAGCTCCTCTTCTGTGGAACCAGCTTTCAGTTTGTGTATGGGAGGCAGATACCCTCCTCACATTTAAGAGTAGGCTTAAGACTTTCCTCTTCAATAAAGCTTATATTAGGGCTGACTCAGGTGAGCCCTGAGCCACCCCTTAGCTATGCTGCTATAGGCCTAGACTGCTGGGAGACTTCCTATGATGCACTGAGCTCCTCTCTCCTCCTCTCCCTCTCCATCTGTACGNAGAGCACTGCGCTCCCAGAATGCAGGGTTCCTTGTGGTTCCTAGAGTCTCTAAAAGTAGAATGGGAGCCAGAGCCTTCAGCTATCAAGCTCCTCTTCTGTGGAACCAGCTTCCCGTTTGTGTACGGGAGGCAATTGAATTGACTAATAGGTGAGACCAGTTGTGATAGTATGTCTAACCTTGAGACAGGACTCAAGCACAAGAACATGCATAACATCTCATATCACTGCTATGCAGAAGACACACATGTTCTCTTTAAAAGACACTAATTGCTGAAACAGCCTCAAAGCCTGCCTTAATGATTCTGCAAAGCATCCTAAATGTTTGTATTGACCCGGTGAAGCACACTGTAAATGCTTGCAGTGGAAATGTGCTGAATGAAGAAATGATCATTTCAGTATTAATTCATACAGACACCACTCCTCGGCTATTCCTGGCCATTGATTTGAGATTCAGTTTTTATTAGTTATTTGTTTAGCAGTATATTGTTAAAGTATCACAGGTTATTTTGAGGAGTTTAAGAGCTTTGAATGTTACTGTTCACTTTACAAGGTCTGTCACAACGTCTGTAAAACCACTGGCAATAAAAGACATAGCCTATACAACTGTGAAGACAAATGTCTCCCCTGTTAAAGTTAAATACTGTACGTGGTGACACTACAAGGTGAACAATCACACGTTTCCCTGAACCGCTTATTGTTCATTTTCTGCCAGGATCGAGAACGGCAAAAGTCTATCCAGGCCTCTACACCTGATGAACAACCCCACCCCCTGACCCCCACCCCCCACCCCCCCTACACACACGCACACACACTCACACACACAAAAATCAGAGTCAGCGGATCCTGAAGTGGGTGACAGCGAGATAAGCCCGGGGCTTTGCTTTCACTGTCATTAGCAAAAACATGTACACTCATTCATGCACTAATGATATGCTACAAGATCGGTCTCTGCTTGTGCTTTCACCCGACCATGGTGAGCAAAAAATATTAAAATACATTCTACATTTTTACCTAAACGAATAGTTTGATGTCAACATAAGTGTCATGTCTATCAGTAAAAGCCTGCATCTTGGGTCACACACAACACTGTCATCAAATCTTTCTGGGATAAAGAAAGGGACTCCAGAGGGCATTTCAAAGATATCAATCTATTTCCACCGTCAAAGGGCCGGGGCGGGGTAGGAGTCGAGCTGTGAATCCCCTGAGGGAAGCGCACAATGATCTCTTAGAGTGATTTCACTCCCAATCTCACAAACTACACATCGTCATATGCAAATGAAACAACGATTACATAAATGTTTCTAAATTTGAAAGCGTTTTCCTTGGAAAAACAATTTTACAGTATCGCCCCACAACACAGCCCCTGACAGCTTGCAATAATAAGATGCAGGAGAAATCGGGAGCTGTTGTTTTATCTTGTGCCTATGTGAGGGCATGCTAATTTAATTTTAATGCATCCATCTGTGCATTAATGGGAAATAATGATGCAAACAAAGGACAAACAAATAAGGTGTGGACAATCGCAGACTTTGTGATTACATGTTTATGGAAATGTGTTTCTGGAAATGTAAGAAAGAGTTTAAGTGTGAGCAAAACAGGAATACAATGAAGGGAAGTTCAAAATTTATAACCTGAGGTACGGAAGAAACAAGAAACACAACAAAAACAAAATGTTTTCCCTACTCTTACGGCAGTAATTAGGAAGCGTTGCTTTTCTATTCTATTTGATCCAGTCTGCAGTAGGTACTGTAGTGTTTGTCAAGTCCTGCACTGTATTGACTGCTATAAATACAAAAATGGTGCCTTTTTGCAATGGAAAAAACAATGCAATGGAATACACTTGGCAGCCCAGCAGGGATTAAAAGATGCACAAACAAGAAAGCACTCAGTAGAGTTCAAGAAAGGCCTAAACATCGCTCCAGTTAGCCTGTAACTTTCACAAGCACACATCTGGTTGGATAAAAATATATTCGACTAGCCAATTAATAAGTTATATAAAGGTGGACTGATGGTGGCACCAGGGGAAAAGTCATTGGATCTCCATAATAAAGATGGCTTTCTGGTGCCAAAACACCTGTTCATTATCATGTGTTATTCAGATACAGTAAATGTGTGAAATTTCAGAAATGCAGGCAAACATTAAAGGATAATGCACATGATTTTACCGTATTATTATTTTCAACAAATCCTCTAAAGAAACCAAAATTAACATTCTGATGGACATGGCCTGATAGCAAAAACACACCATTTTATTCCTTAAAGTCAATAGGTAGAAGGTTTGCAGATGTTAAGTTTTCCTTTCTTTTTGTTTTCTATATTTAGTTTACAATCTTTTCCCAACCTCACACAATATACAATACCTTAATTATGCCTTAGTTGCCACAAGTGGATATCTAAGAGAAAACAAATGAAAAATGTAGCAATGTTACTTTTTTTTTGATACATTGATCAAACACTTGATCCAGGTGGCAACAGTACCTCCGAAATACATTCAGCAAATGCAAAATAGTTGTGTATAAATTTTGCAAGGATGAGAAGTACATGTACGGAATGACAATGAAAATAAGTGGTAAGTGGAAGCCTCCAAAAAAAAGAGAGAGAAAAAACAGCCATCAGCACATTAAAATAAAGCACTAATGGTCAATGTTGTCCATCTGGGAGGCTGTGCCTGCACTAGCTCCCATTTGTAATAATTTGTAGTTTTTTCTAAACCTTCTTATTATGTTCTAGTTATGTGATTATATTGTCTACATTTCACTTTGTTGAATATCACTTTAAATTTTTGCTGCAACTGATTTTTGATCAATACTTCTTTCATGGTTCTTCTGATTATGTGGTTTGTAATGTAGCAGTTAACTACGCTTAGTGCAATGCATGCTCCCTCCACCCGACCGAGTGTAATTAAACACAGAAATATATGAACTTGAACCTGAATCGATGGATGACAATTTTTGGGGGGTCAAATTACACTCTTTTGTACGTAGGGGAGGACGTCTCCCCGGTCCCCCATGGCAATTACACGCATGAGTATCATACACAAGGGACCATAAACAAACATGGCTGTATCTACCCATCAAAGCTCAGATTTCCTAAAAACTTCCTGCTCACCAAGCACAACTGTTGCAACTTTTTCACCAGATCTGGCGACTTTTCAGACTCCTTTTACTGACTGAACATCAGAGCCAAGCAACAAATCCTGTGACATTTTCAGTTGGCATCAGCTACTTTCTTACCCTTGCTCACAAATCTCCAGCTCACATAACACGTTGGTTATGTGAGTTGAGAAGAGTTGCCAGATTTGGTCGACCAATCAACAGCGTGGCTGAAACATGAATCAGCTGTTCCTGCAAAAGCTACAGGATGGAAACACTGAGGTTATAGATCTTGAGGATGATGATGCTGAGTTGTCTTTGAGCTTTTTTGATGAGCTGATTCCACAGAGAAATGTACATGAAATAAATATGGTACACTGTTAGTTGAACTCTACACTCTATTTCAGGATTGGCTTTTTCCCTCTCTGTTTCCTCGTGTACTTAAATACAAATTTGTACTTTTTTTTTGTACTTTTACTTTTTACTGCATGACATCTATTTGACAGCTTTAGTTACTAGTTACTTTACAAATTACGATTTTTGCATACAAAAAATATGAAGAGCTTAGAAAATATGATATTTTGGTATAGATTAAACTGTTGTACCTAATAATAAGCGCAAGCAGAGCTGAAACGATTAGTGAATGACTCGATTGGTCGATTGGTTCCAGCTTCTCAAATGTGATGATTTGCTGCATTTCCTTTTAATAATTATAATAATTTAAATGTATTTTTAATCATTTTTCAGGTTTGGAAGCAAGCATTGTGAAGAAGTCACTATTTTCTGAAATTTTACAAACCAAACAATCAATCGAATCGATTATTTGAGAAAATAATCAGGAGATTAATCCATAAGGAAAAGAATTAGTTGCAGTCCTATTTAAAATAGTTAAAAATTACAAGTACAACAGTGAAATGCTGCTTACACATGAATGCATGAGTAATCATAATCTAATGGTATAGTATAGAATAGTCACAGGGGCCATTTCGGAGTAGTTTTACTTATAATACATAAGATGTACATTTTGATGATCATACTTTAATACTTTTACGTAAATAAAAATTTCAATGCATGATATAGACATGTTAATAATGACTGTCAGTACTACAGTATCCACAGTACTGTAACAGTTAATTTATTACAGCTTTGTACAGTGAACTGAAATATTCTTGTTTCTAAAAGTGTTATAACAAATTAATCATTTTGAAAACTGTTATATTACACACTTATCCAAAATAACTGTGCATCTGATTGTATTGGATATGTTTTTGTGTTGAAACTGCCCTACACAGAACTTCTGAAATTACTAGGAGAAAAAAAAAACGTTTTACTCTCTTTTTTAAGTTTTTACCTGCTGAGTAAGTTAAGTAAACTGTGATCCTCCCTGTGTTGCATCAGTGCAATGAAAGAGCTGCACTTGAGCACGAAACCTTATCAGAACTGTCTTACGATGTGATCCTCTGTTGAGCTCTGTAAATCCTTTTATCGCTTGCCCCTCCGCAGATGGGTCAGTGCTGCTGGAAGTGGGAGGAGTTCAGAGCCTGAAGGATATTAAAGCTTCCCAGTTGCCTGCTAATATAGTAAATAAATTAAATATGCTTTAAGTGCATCCTTGAGCAATTATGAATTCATTTGCATTACAAACAGTGATGTCATACACGTATTGTACAGTTTAAGGGCAGTGAAAGCATTAGTAGTTTGTTTAAATCCTTAAACCTGCATTAACAGATTTGTTGGCCACTTGGCGGCAGCAGAAACAAGCTGCAAACACAAATTTGACATTACCTTTTCAGTTGTTTGGTCGAACTTGTTAGCAAACAGTTATCTAATTACACATCCAGCTGTTAAGTAGCATTATCAGCATTAGCATTCATTCAGAGTCATGTTTCTGTTCACCTAATGAACTTAAGTCCAATAAACAGTATACTCTCCTTTTATCTCTGTTTTATTTCGCCACCAGGTCCTGAAGGAAACATCTGGCTCTTTAGCTACCAAATGCTCCACAATGTTCACCAGCTAGCCGCTAACCGTGTCTGTCCGTGTCACTGTTTTCACTGAAATCAGATGCCTTGTGCAGCCAAAAAAGCGGAGTGGGTGAGGAAACCAAAACAGTAAAGTTGGGGGCCAGACAACTAAAACAAAGAGCTGAAAGATGCTATAAAGTTCTCTAGAGATTAGCGGAACTGCCGAGTTGGGTAATATCTTTCACATACAAGTAGTCATGTGATCCATTAGTATAAAAATACTGATTATACCTGCTTTAAAATTAGTCATAATATATATATACATACTGAGGTATAGAGCATGTAATAAATATATTCAACAATATTATCCTTGTTAAAGTATGTATCCATGTTGGATGTCAGCTGTCAAGTTTGCCTTTGCGTGATCTTTGAGTGTGCTGTTGATGGACATTCTTGTCCCTCATTGCAGAGCACAAAAGGAATTTAGGAGGCACTCACACCTGCAAAAACTTAAAGCAAATAGCAGATAGTAGGGGAACAGCTTGAGGATGATCTGAAAAAACAAAAGTGTTTAATCTTTGTTAAACCATTTTTCTTTCTCTTAAGTTGAATTGGCAGTGGCATTCCAAGGTCACCGTTTGATTTACGTCCATAGGCACACGTCTTGCTCCATGTCCTGCTGGTACAAAACAGAAAAGTTAGTAGTTGTCAGAAAAATTTATTTCTTGCATACTAACTGCAATTTTATGTTATGTTATACTATGAAAATAACTATGTAGTATATACTGTAGACTATTAGTAGGCTATGTGGTATTGAATTGGAACACAGCTGTAGTATAGCTGTGTATATGGAGAATACGCTATACATACTGTATCAACCTACACAACCATTAGGTACAAATTACATTTCTCTCAGAGGCGCCCACATATTTGTAGCCAGAGGCAGCAGAGCCCTTATTAACAAATGGGGGTTGAGTGTCTTGCTCCAGGACACTTTAACAAGGATATAGACAGATTGATTGTTGTGTGAATCAAACCTGTGACTTGCCAGGAAACAACTCCTCGTCACCGATTGTCATGGCTACAAGGTAGATTGAGTCTTAAGATAACACTCTTATTACTGCTTGTTTCCAACATAATTAACATTATTGACCTCTACAGTGGATCTCATTTGCATTCATGCACTGATTGGTTTTGATGAACCCTCAAAGTGGTCTGCTGTGTGGATAATGTGTATATGCTGCACACTTCATGACTTAGAGATGTGATGCAAACCGAAAACTATAGCTAGCAACCAGAACATGTTGGATGTCAGCTGTCAAGTTTGCCTTTCTGCAGTAGATGGACATACAGTACAGCACTACACATGGCATCTAGTGTGAAAGAAAGTAACATCAAGGACCAAGCCTGGAGAGCAAAAAATCATTTTCTCTTTTTGTTGTTGTTATGAACTTCCATCTTCAGGGTGTATACAGTATTAGCACTACCATGGAAGTAAAAAACAGACTCTAGTTATATAACACATGCACTATCAGCAGATTTGTATTTGAAACTCACTGTGGAGGCTTTTGAGTATCAATTAAATCTAATGCAAATAATCTGTTTAAACTAGGTTGGTATAAAATAATCTATAAATATAACTGTACAACTAAACAGTGTTTAAAATCCCTTTTATTATATGAAGCAGCAATATAAAATGACTCTAGCCTTCTAATTTTGTAGGACTCCCTCTAAAAGCACTTTCAAATTAAGACAAACCAGGATATTTTATGGGTAATGCAAAGGCAAATATACCTACTGTTATCTTCCGCTGAAAGCTCTTCTCGCTAAGATTTCCTTGGACTGCAATGTGCTTGGTCTGCATTTTTCTTGATTTAGGCCCAGCTTATCTTAAGCTTATAGAGATGTCAGCAAAACCCCCTTTTAATAGCGCAAGGCTCTTAATTCATTACCAAATGTAAACTTTGCTGCAGAGGAGAGCAGGATGGGCTGGGGGTAAATTAGAGGGTGTATTCTACTCAACTAATTACTCTGTAAATTCAAGCCCCCCTTGGGAGGAGAAAAAAAAATCAAAACACTCAGACGTTTCTGTCCGCATTTATTAAATCTATCTACCCAAAGGGTGTAATTTCCCTTATTTTAAATGCCATTTAATAAATCTTTTATTTTTTCAGAACTCTATTTTTGCTTGTATCACAGTTTCTCCGGTTGACAAGAACCAGAAAAGTAAAGAAGTTTGAATAATTATCAGCTTGCAATACCACTGCCTCCACCTTAAACCCCCCTGTCATAATCCAACCACGTAAGACAGAAAAAGATTCCAATGTTCACATAGATGTGCAGCATTGTGCATATGCATCCAACCAAACTTCAGCTATCAAAAGAAGATGCCTGCTGACAGGTTTATTGCTTAACGATGCTGCTGCAGTCACAAAGGGGAAATATTCAGCTACCTGCCTGCGATAACTGTGATGATTAAACCCTATGATGCAGAGCTGTCACCCTGTCAGGCTAAAGGCTGATGTAGACGAGGACAGAAATCCTGGCAAACTGGTCGTTTAACAGCAGACATCACAGAGCGCAGGATAAGCCAGACCAAGTGCTGCTCCTGTCTGCTGCTCCCAACCACCCTCTTATCTTGTCTGAAGAGACGGATTTCAAGGTCAGCAAGTGACCCCTCGACTGTGACACTGCACGCCGCGCACACACACACTTATACATTCTCAATCTAACAAGGAGACATTTTGCTCTCAGTGTCATAGTTTGTGTAATGGAAGGCTTTTGGGTGGCCCTTAAAGACCCCATGAAATGGAGAGTTTGATTACTTAAAAAACAGTGAATCTTATATTCTGCTGAAAATCTTTAGTTTTAGTATCAAACACTCACCCCTTGTAGGCTTAAAAAACTGGCTGTGAATAACTTGTATCTTGCTTCTTTGCAGAGGATGGCAGCTACAGTCAGCTTGGATTCATGGTCTATCCAATGGATCCCAATAGCAACCCAGAGAAGAAAAAAAAATCAAAACGTTACTTCAGAATAATCTGCTTCTCCACTGTTGATCCATATGTTCAGCATATTCTAAACACTCAAAGCTTTTTTTTCTAAATACACTACTTACTTGTTCCGCTGGAAGTAGCGCATTTAGCAAAGCAACAATTTCAGGTTTTCGGTGGAATATTGCTTGGTGAGCTCATCCTGCATTAGAAGCCTGGACATTAAGTCTTTAGCCAGGCAAGCTAGCGGGATGGCAATGTCTATCTGTCAGTCGCTCGGCCCGCCACTTTGGAGACTAAAATATATCAATATCTACAGGATGGATCGGCAAAAAATCTGCACGGATAATCATGGTTCCTAGAAGATGAGTTTGGTGATCCCCTGACTTTTCCATCAGCTGCACTTTGTGTTTAGCGCTAATTAGCAAATGTTAGCATGCTAACACGTGAAACTGAGATGGTGAGCAATGTTTGTATTGGCACTGTGAGGATGATAGCATGCTGGCTCTAGCATTTAGCACAAATACTGATACCCTGGGACAATCCTCATAATTTTTTTAAAGGAAAAATACAAAATAGCAAAGAAAAGTTAGAAGAAAAGTTCATTTTAAGATGCACAAGATAACTCTTAATTGTTACTGCTATTTTTTACAATGCCATTTGTAGAAAGGAAAGGGTAGAGCATGACTGCATGTCATCACCTCGCTCTGCTCACCTGTAGGTTAGGATTTGAACAGGGACCCAACTGCAGTGTATTTTTGGTCTGCTTGTCGTGGGCGGGATGAGGAGTTTGTGTTGACTGTATTTTGCCCTTAAATTTTTATTGCATACAGGGAAGGTAGAAA
Source organism: Maccullochella peelii (assembly GCA_002120245.1). Taxonomy (NCBI): domain Eukaryota; kingdom Metazoa; phylum Chordata; class Actinopteri; order Centrarchiformes; family Percichthyidae; genus Maccullochella; species Maccullochella peelii. The sequence goes on from LKNJ01000516.1 coordinate 318,447, forward strand.
GACAGACTTTACTTGTACACTCTAGATAGAAGGATAGATAAGTGGATGGATGGATGGATTGCTAAATGGGTAGAATGTGTTAAGTTTAAATCAGTTGTAATACACATACATGTACAGTACAAAAAAATATATGTACAATAAATTGCAGCATAGTGGAGCGCTCTGATGGATTCATTATCAAAAATTTGAAATAGGTGGTTTTGCAGTTAGTGTGCATTTTCATTGATGCTGATTTCCAAAAGCCTTCAACTTACATGTGATGTGCGCATGATTACAGTTCTTCATTATCAGAAAGCAAGATCATATTCTTTTTTTTTTTTTTTTTTTCACTTTTCACTCGAGGACAGACTGTTACTATCGATTCAGGTAACAAAAGAGGTCATCATACATATATTGTCATGCCCAGAAACTGCATACAATAAATGCATTTTGCTGTCGGTGTATCATCTCAAATTTTCCTGTGGAAGCTTGGTAACTATTTTCCAAATATAGATGAAAAACAGGCACATACTGTAGATGGAATGTGCCTATGCAAGTCTGAAGTATGGCAAATACAGCTAATAAATAAATTAATGAATATAGTTAGACTGTGGCTCTTTCCAAAAACACAAAAAACCTCAGAACATAATTCATAGTTAAATAGTAAGATGGTATAATTTGTCTTTTTAATTTAGATTTTAATTTAGATTTAATGAGTTGAAAATGTAGGACAAGTGTTGATTGCGCTAAACACTCACAATCAATCTCTAAAAAACTTTCCATGAGAGAGTAAAAATGAAAGTCTGGGCACACCTCCACACATAATTTAAAGTAATGATGTTGTGTTTACTGTGAATGAAATGCAAGATAATGGAAACTAACTAAATTCACTGATTTATAAATCCACAATGCAAAGCACAATTACTTGAAATTGACTCTGCTCTTGTATCTCTGCTTGTACAGATAGACCGTACATATAGCTAGATTTTTTACTTTAATTTAACAATACAAAATATAACTATAAATGAACATTAGGTCCAAACACCTTCTATATTATAAGACAGGACAGACGTAACCACATGCCACATAGATAAAAGTACTAAACAACATGATCATGTTCCAAAATGTACGTATAAAACGTTTCTAAACATATACATATACATATAGAGTGCTCATATCTTCAGTTTGTACTGATGTGATGCATGGGCATCGAAGTAGTGATTGGATTAGAGTGAGTATTTGCATTGATGATCCACATGAAACAACACCAAATGGGAGCTTTGGAGTAATCCAATATGCGGTGGAACTAAAAGTAACCTATATATGATTAGCATGCACAGCCATTAGTACAGATTGGGTTGCTCCTCCTTGAATAACAAAGACCTCAATGCTTTGCGGTGACAGCCCAAGGAATCCATTTAATTGCCTTCCTTGTAGCAATATTTCTCAATGCATGCAGAGACTGATAACAAAAAAGAATATACATGGCAGACAAAATACAGTTTACATCCCATCTGGTGGCACACGTGAAATGAATCCGTGAATTATCTTATTTTTTTAAGGAATAAGAAGGTTGTGTATCTCTCAAAGTTAGTGGGTTTTGTACACTTGTACATGGCTGTAATAATGTCTTCCACAGATTGAAATCCAACATTTGAGGAAATTTTTCGGCATTTAAATCTGCTGTGGCTCAGGAGGTAGAGTGGGTCATCCATAAATCCCAGGGTTGGCAGGTCGATCCCTGACTCCAGATGTTGAAGTGTCCTTGGGCAAGACACTGAGCCCTAAGTTGCTCCCAATGGAGGCCAGCACCATAAGACCAATTTTTTCGCCTCATAATATTCGTGTTCTGTGTGAAAGTACTCATGACAAAATCAACAGTTCGAAAAAATATATTGACGTGCAAATTAATCGTAAGAAAACGCCTCCGGTGTGTAAAAGCCTTAAGGTATTGAAAATTGTTTTAGTTTTACTGAAACTAGGGTATCATATCTGCACTTGTATTTTCCGTATGTAGATAACTTTCCAGCCCTGAGTTTAAATTATTTTTTAAGATCAAGTCTTTCTTGATTCTAATGCAGCAACTTTCCTTATTCTTTCTAAAACATGTTGATTTCTATCGGAAACAAGTTACAATCTTCTTACTGCACTGGTGCATTTTTTCACTTGTTTAAAGAAAATACCATTTTTGAGGAGTCAGCTCAAGAAAGACAGGATTCAATAAGATGGTGATTTTTGCAGTGAAGGTGCAAAAGCAATTTGACGCAAGGAAACCATGGAGGAGCAGGGCTGAGGTGGAGAATAGGAGGACACTGTGAATGCAGCAGAGTGAAAATGGAGGTTATTTGTTGAAGCGCGTCAGTGTGACAGCACGTGTTCATAGTCAGTGTTTGCCCTGTTGCTGCCAACTTTAAGCTTCATTAATTCGGCTCCTTGCAACTGTTGCACTGGCATGCAACCAAACAGGGATGTCAGTCCTCATGGCTTTCTTTCTGTATTTATCTCTGTATTGTACAGTATGTGTTCTGTCATTATTCCTATAGAGTCAGTGCAGCTGACTCTATAGGAATAATTCGTAGGGGAGTACTTCAGAGTCGTAGGGGAGCACAGTGTGAAGTTTACAAGTCAAAACAAGTGAGACACCTTGACTGATGTTGACTTTTAATTACAAGCCGCTTGGGAAGTGTAAATAGATCACGTACTGGAGGAGTAATATGTGGCTTTATTTGATGCAGCATTATCACTGATAACACCTTGCATGGTGAGTCATGCTGCATGCAGAGCATGTAAAGAAGGGGAAAAGAGAGACAGAAGAAGGGAGGGGGAGTCGGGAAGGAAGAATAAAGCGTTATCTCACTGATGGGAGCAGAGATGCCTTGTCTGGAGTAAATTACCAGTTGCTACGGGGGGAAGTGGCCTGTGTAGACGGGGCTTGTGATGTGAAATCACTCCAGCAGTTTGTGGCCTGCAGGGAGTCGTGTGGGGACAGGAACAGGGCAGTGAGCGATGAGTGGCAAACAAACAGTTCACTGAGTGACACGCAGCGTACGCAGCATGGACAACCCGGGTTGGAGGTTAAAACAGCAAGAGCAGTGAACTCTCCAGGGTGGCAGGCGAATGAGTGAGACAGAGCGAGAGGGAGAATGTGTATGTGTCAGACGTGTGTGTGTGTGTGTACTCCAGAGAGAAAGAAAAAGAGGAGGTGGCAGACAAAGTAGAAAAATGAACTGTCATTGATTTATTCTCTATTTTCATGTGATACTTTTTTTGGTAAAGTGATACAAATAATTTTGTTAGACTACTTGGAGTTTACGCAAGTTGTGAATAATTATAATTATACATAATTACACATAATCACGAACAAAAAAAGTAAGTAGTATTTGAAAATTTGAAAATATCAAATTAAAACTGTATAATGTACTTAGTGTGTATTTAAATATTAAAACACAATTGAACACCATCTGCTACAGTAAAAGAAACAAGCAGTAATTAGGCACAGTGGTGCTTTGAGCTTAAAGTTAATGTCAGCATGTTAAAATGCTCACAATGACAAATATGCGGATGTTTAGCAGGTACAATGTTTGCTATGTTCACCATCTTTGTTTCGTGTGTTAGCATGCTAACATTTGCTAATTAGCAGTAAACACAAAGTACATATGAGGCTGGGAATGTTGGCTAGTTGTGAAGGTATTTGGTCATAAACCAAAGTATTGGACCAATTACACTTTTGTCCTGATGATGGTGCTACATTTAAAGTGAAGATATCACCAAAGTCATCTTCTGGGAATCATGAATGTCTGTACAAAATGTCATTGCAAACCCATTAAATAGTTGCTGAAATATTTCAGTCTGGACCAAAGTGTTGCAGACCAAAATTGCCATCCATAGATGCTGCCAGCATGGCTAAAAATACAGTGCATTTTAGATAATGTGTTGGACATCCCATTTTAGGTTAACAAATACTCTTGATGACCCATTAAAATGATGCTTTCTGAAAAGTGCTACTAAATCTAAAAGCTGCATGGAGCAGTTTGTGATAAGTTAAAAGTTAAATGATCTTGTTGCTCCAGCTCAGCCAGCGTTTCTGTTTGAAGGTTCCCTAAGGTGAGTAGATAAATTCTGACATTAAATGTGCCTTTTGTGTGCACCTTTTAACAAAATGCCTGCCAAACTGAGCTCTTTATGGCTCTTTTGACATTCGGCTCAAAAACACTAAAGAGTGAAGCGTGAAGTGAAGAGCTCAGAAATGGACAAAATGTGAGTGACTGAAATTGACTCCTAGACTGAAAAAGTAGGTAGTTGAGCATCGTTTGGGGTCAAAGATTCATGTTTGCATTTAAGGTAGTTCATTTTAAAGAATTTAGCTTACATGTTTGTACTGATTATTCATTTGAATCACAATAGTGCCATTTGTAGCTCATATGACTTTGAAAGATCAAACTGGAAATGAGGATTTGAAAAAGACCAACAACAATCGCTGCTTGAGAGTGTATCAGCATTAAAGACGCAGTTCTTCAGCAGCAAGCAATATCTTGTCATGCACTCATCAGCAGATGTTTTTGTTATCATGCATAAAGTAAAGACACCCATCAGCTAACAGACCAGCAAGAGCCGCAAAGAAATGATCATCTATGTTTGGATCACGGTTCCTTTTTGTGTTTGCTTTCCATATTCTTCTGGACTGAATTTATCATCCTCACTCATCATATTTGAAATTTCCATCCAATTGCCAGACTGAGCAGACACACCTCTCTTTGTATTTGATTACAAGCTAATTAAACTCTTTAGAAATGATGACCGCAAAGTTTCACGACATCAAGTCTAGCTGCAAGAGCATGTTTCAAAGTGTTTGCTCAACTAATCATGAGTAAAGCACAGATTTTTTTCACAGTTTGTATCAGAGATTTCATTTATATAAATAACTGTACTGCAGTCAGTTGGGTCTGTGTGGGAGTCAAAAGTCAAGTAAATTGATGAAAAATCCATTCTCAAGTATTCTCATTGTGTGCTTGCATATGAAGAATTGTGTATTTAATTCTCAGTACACAGTAAAGTTAAAAAAAAAATGCAGTCTCTAAAGCTAGATAAGGCACCCCAGTACACTCATGTGACACCATATGACGTGTCTGAATGTAACCAACTAGTGGATTCACTTCACCTCATGTAACTCCTGAGTACAATTTCAGGGAAGTTGAAACTTCTTGTTAGCAAGTAAGGTGAAAGTTGTAATACTGTCACACAAATGGCAAAATCAACTTTTTTTTTTTTTAAGAACTATGAAAACCAAAAACTTAACCAGGAGGCACCTTAAGGCTCAGGCTCTCTTGCAGCAGGGGCTCTAAAACTTTTTCAGGATTTGTACCAGAATTGAACTCTAAGGTTTAAGATAACATATATGGCAGAACAAAATATTAAAGAGGCACTCCAACAGTTTAGCATTGCACTTCCATCAAGTTTGGGGACTCACAGGAATCAGAAATAAAGAGAATAGTCAAAATAGAAGCAGCAGAAGAACTGACTTTTAGTCCCTTGTATGGGTCAAACTAAAAAAAAACACTGAATCCTACAGTTCCCATAATGCAACACACAGCATTGTTCATTAGATCCTCTATATCTGGTAAATGCCTACATCTCTCAAACTCCATGCTCCAAGTTTGTAACACAGGATTTTTATTAAACATTTGAAATCTGAAGCCTAACCCGAGATTTTTAATTTTTTTCCGACTTTGGAAAACGAAGCCACAGAAGACGTAATACAACTGTTTTCACAGGCTTACCTTTATGTTTAAAATTAGTGGAATGTCCCTTTAAAAACTCACAAAACCCTTTCAATATATGACGAATATATAACGATGGCCTCCAAAATAATTATAAAGTTTAATCAAACATCTATCTGACACGGTGACAATAACAAGCGTGTCATAGGCTTTACAAAAGTGCTGTAATTTTTCCATTATACTAAATAGAATCACATTGTACAGGCTTGTCTTTTCATCTGGTCACTGAATGTACAGTAGGTGTGAAGTGCCAAACTGAATCAGAACATATGCTTCTTTTTCCGACAAGCATAAGGAGAAAAAAAAGAGGCTTCTACAGCAGGGGAAGCCTAGAACTGTGTGAGGGCTCTTCTCTCACAAATGATCTTGCTGCTATTGCTGGCTTGAAGGATCACTAAACCCCCCCCATCTGTGTAAGAATAAGGACATCACGACAGGCTGCGGCTTGAAATGGAAACCTCATTCACTGAAGTTCCCCCCGAGTCTGGAAAGTAGTGTTCACACTTCTCTTGCACTCTAACAAGATGCTCGGTTATGTCTGTCTTCTGTCTCACTACGATGTGGCTGATTCTTGTGGTAAACAGATAGTGAAGAAAAAATATCCCATGAGCCAAGTCAAGCCTGTCGTAACCTCAGGCGTGCAGTGAGTGTCATCCTCAAGCTACAAAAGTCTTGATTTCTTGCCCTGTGAAGGCCTGTGTTTAGTTCACTGAGGTTTCTAAGATCTGTATGAAGTAAATGAGTCTGGCCAGCCACAGCCCTCACGTCCTCCCTCTGTCCCGACAGTGTGTCCATGACCTTCCTGCTGAATAACCACTTTAGCACACAGTAGAATAACAGGTGCTCATGCTCTGCCTTCCATCTTCCTGTGTCATTCTCAGACAAGCAAAAAAAAAAAAGACCCATGGGGATCCATTTTTGATCAGATTCTCTACCTTTGTAACAGAACCCATTTGTCTTTGTAACCTAGCTGTTGATGTGCTGCAAATAGTGAACAGGGCTGCCAGCTTTTCAGTTTAGTTTGCAGTGAGATCCATATTGGTGAAGTCGGTGCATTTTATGAGTAGACCTTCTGTGACATTATCCACCGCAGGGATCAGGGGTCATCACTCCTCAATCCCTAGGAATTTTGTTTAAAAAGTTCAGCAGCCAAATTAACCCTAACCCTAACCTAGCCTATGGTTGCTCAGCATACTTGCCAACCTCCAGACATCATAACATAAATCAGAGACACCAAACCACACCAGGGTATCTGGGGATCTTTCCCCAGAAAATTGTCAATTTCAGAGACTGTTTTCCTGTATTCTAGTGAATTTATGGAGTAATTTTGTTGACAAGTTGGGGGGACATACCATCAAAAAATAGGACTCTCAGGAGAATCTGAAGGATATGTTTGAATTTTGTTTACATATATTGTTAATCGATGCTATTGGTGATTTGATTTTCAAATTTGTAATATTCACCTCAAGGGTGTAACATTGGTTTGAAAAGTGGAGGGGGGACGATAAGGTGGGGGGGGGTCTGGGCGTCTTCCCCCAGAAAAAAAGAAAAGGATTTGAATATCATTGTCTGCATTTCTACATGCTTTTATCATATTCTCAGCTACTTAAAAGCAACACATTGTGATTAAAATTGCTATTGTGCTTAGTTTAATCACTCTGCCAGAAAAGTGGTAAATATACATCAGCAAGGAGTACATTATGATTATACCTTCTCACTGTAACTCAAAATACGTCTTTTACAGTACAAAGACGTTAATCACAATGCAGTCGCTTGGCGTCGTATTGCTCTTCAAGTTGGAATTGCTACAATCATGTAGCCATGTAGTGACACTCCCACCCCCCTGCACAACCCTGCGCTAATCACTGCAACACCTGATTTGGTCTGAATGCAGCCTTAGACTGTTATTATAAGGTTTCCCCCTCATCTGGGATGAGTTGAGCAGAGACCAATTGGTTTTTGGCAAGTCATAATTTCAAAACTGAACTTTTTTTTTTATATATGGTATGATGACTTTTAGTAATGCAGAATATCCTGAAATGCCTTTTCCTCCATATGGAGCATTAATGTTGAGACTTTTAAGACACGTAGACACAAGTAAAAAGTCACAAATTACCCTCAGCCTCGATTTTGAAATTTAAATTGACATCCTAGAAAATGTCCTTCCCCATTTCACAGAAAATGTCTACCATTAGCCGAGAGATTACAGCTTAATCTGGTGATTTAAAAATAGCTGCAGCATTTTTGTACTTTAATATCTTGTCAGGCACAGAATCTAACCTATTGTCTATCAAATCGTGTTGTCTTCTTTTGAAATATTCAAACTAACTTGTTGAATGCCCGATGAATAGAAAATGTAATTATTGGCAAAATTGTGTTACAATAGCCTACAATGATATGGGGGGGGGGGACTTTTATCTTCATCACAACTGACCACAAAAAGTCACTGTGGATTTGTAAGCAGCCAAAATGCCTGTTAACAGTGTGTCATGCTGAGATGCTTGTACGCTGCCTGAGACACTTTGGTCCTGAAGATGCTAACGCAGCAGAATGTGGCGGTGAGTACAATTGACACAACGTGCCAATTACTGTAAATTTAGCATCCTCGTTATCTAGGACTGACTTCCTCGTCTACTGCTGAAGCGGTGTGCTGCCTTGAACGAATTCTCTCACTTTGTACTCACACAGTTGGTGTTCTGCAATAAGTCTTTTTAGTTTATTACATAATGAATATTGCATTGCTTAAAATATCTGCACAAATCACATATTGTAGTTGTTTTTCATGGCTCGCTTGTGTTTACAAGACTGAAAAGAAATCCTCTATGTTTTGACTTTGTTTTCAAGCTGAAATGTTGAACTCATTGAGAGTAGTGGCTTATCAGACACAGAAGGGAGTATTGTATACATTTGGTAAGCTTCTTTCCTGCCATAAAGATACTGGAATTTAATGGGGATATGTGAATGTATGCATTTTTTTTTTTTTAGTTTTAGTCCCAAAGTTGTGTAGTGTAAATCCAAGTAAATGAACTTCATAGTAAATGGACTTCACTTCGCTTTTTCAACCTTAACGGTTCCCAAAGCGCTTTTACAGATTGGTCTCATTCACCCATTCATATACACAATCAAACACCAATGGTGCCATGCAAGGATGCAAGGTGCTGGCCTCCATCGGGAGCAACTTAAGGTTCAGTGTCTTGCCCAAGGACACTTCGACATGTGAACAGGATCAATGGACAACCCGCTCTACCTGCTGAGCCACAGCCGCCCATAAAGTGTAGCCCTTCCCACTAATCTTAGCTATTTATTTTTTAGTTTTTTTTCTTAAGAAACGCTTTTGCAAACAGGGCTCCTAGGTATCTGAGGAACTTGACACATCTCCCAAACCCGCTATACGTAATTGATGCTTCATATATACATCGATCAGCCATACACATTATGACCACAGACAGGTGAAGTGAAGAACATTGATTATCTTGTTACAATGGCATCTGTCAGTGGGGTGGGATATATTAGGCAGCAGGTGAACATTTTGTCCTCGAAGTTCATGTGTTGGAAGCAGGAAAAATGGGCAAGTGTAAGGATGTGAGCAAATAGTGATGGCTAGACGACTGGGTCAGAGCATCTCCAAAACTGCAGCTC